>MJUU01066571.1:381-14529 GCA_002080025.1 Modiolus philippinarum | reverse complement strand
TGAAAATTGTTCGTTGACAGCAATTTTCAAAATGGCTGCCAAAAAGGCGGGAAAATTCAACATTGTCCGATTTCAATGACATTTGGTTTCCTTCAAAACTGATGTTAAAAATTGTTCGCTGACTGCCATATTTTAAATGGCTACCAAAAAGACGGGAAAGTTCAACATTGTCCGATTTCAAAGAAATTTGATTTCCAAATAGATATTGATGTTGCGACTTCAAAACGGATGTTGAAAATTGTTTGTTGACTGCCATTTTCAAAATGACATTTCGACTTCAAATCGTGTCGAAAGTGGTCATTAGCAAGAACGTTTTTTATCGAAAAATCCCAACAAAGAAATATAATAAAACATGATCAGACTTTAAAAACAGTTCAAGATATTGGAGGTGTTGGACGTACGAAAGTTTGAGAAACTGAAGATCAACTGTATAACTTACATTGTTACCTTGATTGTGGCAACTGAAAACCAGGTGAGCGATACAGGCTCCTGGGAGCCTCTGGTTTTTTAGATCTGATTGCCGATTCTACTTCCGTTTTTAAACATATCTCGAGATATGGATTTCCATATATATATGATTTGATCTGCACTGAAGAGACTTAAGCTGTCGAAATGAGCATCTGCAGAAATTTAATTAAAACTAACTTCGGTATTTTGTTATTTACTGCATCTATAAGAAATTTGATGACGACAAATCACTTTTTCATTGCACATTTGAAGTATCATCAATATACTAGTTAGCGACGATCAAATTTAGAACTTGGGTCGCGATTATTTTGTTTCAATGCAGTCTATTTCAGAAATAGATTATTGCAGGCGGGCTCTATGCAAATTAGAACATGGGCAAACCTTATTATGTCAATATTTTATACCGAGCGAAAACCAGATCTAAAATGAAGACAAATATAAGGTCTGACCATGTTCTTATTTGCATAGAACCTTTGTCGATTTTAATATATTTAACAAGCGTCTTGAACATTTGAAGCGGCTCTTAGATGGCAATATTGGGTTTGACACTAGAATTAAAATATGTCGGAAAACTGCATAAAACACACATAAATGGATAAGAGAAATATATTTTCGTTATTTTATTAATACAAATTGCTCATAATCATATAAATTAATACAAATTATCAGTTAGAAAAACATATAGTACGGCTTTTTTAAAATCGAAGCGGGTATAATTGTTCGCTGGTTGTATTACTGATTTATTTGACTGCTTAGTAAGATTATATTTGAAGCCAAAAAAAAAAGAAGAGGAATAAAACTCATATTTTAAATTTTATTAACGTTAAAAATTTAAAATTTTATATTTAAATTGTAGAGCCTGATATGCAACATAGATAAGATTGCATAACAACAAGACATTCGTTGCTAGGTTACGATAATGTCAGTTTCAGTTCCGAGTCTTAAATTCAATAACTGTTGTAAATTTCTAATATTTTCTTATTTGATTCAGCTCTTTGAGTGATTCTTTAATATTTAAAATTTTACTTCACAAAAATATACAGTAAATGAATATTGAGTGAATAAAATGTGAAACTGTACAATGTCCTTTTGTAAAAAATATACGCACGTGCTAAAAGATATTGTTGGAATAAGAACATAGCTTCGTTCTTACATGCATCTGGGTTTGTTTCCCCAGTCAAAAACTTCGGGCGGATGAAAATCGGATATCTATCAAATGATGTGGGTAATCCTGCTTTGCATTATGATTTCGTTTACAGTGAGAAAAAGCAATTCATATTTTCGTACTCATTTGCAGACACTTAAAACATTTAGTGAAAATCTATAACGATTACTTACTTCGGATGGATGCTAGTTCGTTTTCTTGCTTCTGATTTTCGCCTGTCAGGTGCTGAATAGAAGCCGTTTGCTTTGCATTTTCTAGTTTGAGCTGGTTAATCGTCTGATTCAAGATCCCAATAACATTTTCCAATCTCCTTACTTAGTCCTGTAGTACTGTGGTATCGGTTACCAACAACCTTGTTTGAGTTTGCTCTGTCAGACTAAAAAAGAAAGCAGAAATCAAAAGAAAAAATTTCAAACGATTCATTGTAGACCTCAATATTGCGATATCATTTAATATTTATGTATGAGCATAAAGGTTATTTTTTGTCCAGAAAAAAAATCAAAGTTAGATATGATAAGGGATTCCTTATGTATTGGACAACAATTTACGTAATTCAGTTAGACACTACATGCCGTATGAGCATAAAGGTTATCTTTTTGTTTCAAAGTCAGATATGACAAGGTTTCCTTTAATATGTACTCGAAAACAATGTATGTAATTTAATTAGACACTACATACCGTATCTTTCACCAAAATAAATGTCCTGATAGCTTTCTAGTTGCTTATAGGGGTAGTATGTTACTGTATAGCGATATTAGTTTGTATGTATTTTTTAGCCATTCACCACACATAGGGGGAGTGTTTGGATCCAAGAAAACGAGTTATACCCCACTGCAATCTTTGCGTCTGTCCCAAGTCAGGAATATGTTGGTCATTGGCTTGTCCTTGTCTTCTAATGAAATCTACGAGTTACCGGATGTGGTTTGTTTCCATTGATTTATTCACTTTTTTGTTTACCGTTTACCGTTTTGTGGCCATTTAGGGCTTGCTATATGGTGTGAGGTTCCTCGCTGTGTTGAAGACCGAACGGTGACCATTAGATGCTTTGTTATGGGTCGTTTTAACCTGGATATGGGATGTTGTCTCCTTGACATTTACCCCATTTCCTTTCTTTTTCATATTAAATCTGAGATCCAAATATTTGTTTTTTTTGTATTTGTAAAAGATGAAATTTGGCAAATTTTTTCTATGAATAAAACCTTAATTTTCCAGAAAAAAAAAGGATAAATTATATTCTAATAAGGCAGTACAAGAGCTAGCAATTGGCATATTGGATAAAAATGTGAAATGAAATATCTTCAATTATCTAAAGAAAACTAAATTTTGACATATGACTTATTTGAATTGACCAGTGGCCAATCTCTTATATAAGACTTTCGTCCAGGTCAATAGTTCAAAAAACTTCATAGGTTTTTTAAGACACCGAATGGCATGGGTGTCTGCTTTAATTTTTCCAAGCGTGGTCGCACACCCCTCGTACATTCAATTTTTGAATAAAATATGCAAAAATCGAACTTCGGAGTAATGCTGTGAGATTGAGGTGTAAAAGTCTATCCAGGTTCTTGCGTTATTTGAAAACGTCGTTAATAGATTTTGTTTGACCACGAGTGGTCAAGAACTTTGCTGCCTTGAATTCAACAGAAGAATTATAGTATAACTAATTGACCGTCAATATCAGTAAAAATGTCACGAGTACCGAACAACGCAGAAGGATCAAACGAGTTGCGAAATTTTGTTCCGAAATGAGTTTAATCTACTGAGTTGATCGGCACAAGGGATGTTTTTTTATTTATAATTTTGCTTTTTATTATATACATTTTCTATTCAAAACTCGAAATATTAGATGGGATTTTTTTTTTCATTTCAATTCACCGTTTGTTAATTTGACGAAGCCATTGACGAAATATTGTGACGCCACTTCTTCCGGTGACTGGAAATCCTTTATTTTGACCGGTGACAATATGAGATTTATTTAACTGAGAAAACTCGATCATTCACCGCCATCTATATAATAAGTATCTATTTTATACATTGTGACATGAAGATTTGCCAACATCGTGTGGTTTTATTATACAGAAACCTTACAGCTTATGCTATAGAACAAGTCTGTTTTGATTTTGTCACGCGGGTTCGAACACTTTACAACAAGGAAGTCAGCAGGGGGTCTCAAGATACACCCCCTTTTGTAAAAAGTTCGAAATGTGGACCACTGCAGTGGGCTAAGGGGCCGTCTTGGACATGCTATGAAGTATAAGCAAAGCCCATTTTGAATTCTCCATGGTGACTTCAAGATAAAAAACAAAAACAAAAAGTTGTCCAATTGCTTGATTTTATAAAGCATTTGAAGAGACTTTGTTTCATGTGCAATTTTTCTAAATAGCATTTCATTGTCAATACAGGTGATGAAATGAGCTTGTAGAAGATATTAATACTAGGTTTTATTCAAACCACGAGTAAATACGAATTTAGACGTATGGAATTCTACAAGATGTATTAAAGCGCCTATTTGTGGCGTTTTGATTTGCAGATTTGAAATCCTCCTGTGGGCTAAGGGCGTATAAACCTATACAGGCGCTCACGCGGGAGAACGGGAAGGGCATCTGCATTCGAATCGAAAACTTTGCCGTCAGTAGTTGTACAAAAGTTTCAACACACATCCCCTCCTGGAAAGATTGTGCAAGAGTGGAAATTTAGATATTTCATATGGGTTTGATGTGCAAAAACCCACCCAGACACCTGATTTTTTTCGCTTAGTTGTCGTAGTATAACAATGTAAATACTAAGGTCCGATTCATTTGATAATTTTCTGATTTACAGATTTGTTACTTTAGCATAGTACAGATAACTTGTCATATTTTGAAGATATGTAATGGTTTTAACATTCATTTCAATATTGAATTGTTAGGTATTAAGACTCCCATACATATTGACTGTTACAACAGAATTATAAACTCTCTTTTACTGGTCGCCATGATTTGGTAGACCGTATCAATGTTTCTTTCTTATATATGAGTATAGACATACTTTAGTAGATCCAGTGCTTATTACCGATCCTACAAACGCCGATTACAATATAACCGGACTTCTCATATATTGGAACGTCGCCATGCTTGGACCAGATCAAGCTTACCCTTCAGATACACCTGATGATACCTCTAGTTTTTATAAGGTTTGACACTGTTAGTAATTGAGTTTTGTGGCTTCCTCTCCATTTTGTTTCTTTGTATTGTATTTGTAAGGTTGTCTTTATATTTGTGTTCAATATCAATTGCCATGTTTTTTTTTTTATTTTATAATTTCCACAATTTTCCACTTTTTTGTTTCGGCATTCATTAGCTAATGTATTACAAACTATCAACAAAAAAGACCAATAAGTTCTTGCATGAGATCATTTGAAGATCAGGATTTTTTCGTTTTTTCAGTTGAGCATTTCGAAATGATAAAACTTCGTTAAAATTCTAACACAAGTGATAGATATCTAATCAAATGTCTATATTATATAAGCAGGGGCTCAGTTTAGTGAGGCGTAAGGACCAAAGAAAAAAAGTTTTCTAATTCAGCTTTTAAAAACGTTAATACCCTGTAATTTCTACACTTTTTACGAACTCTACGCAAAAATGATATATCATATGATTTTCAAGAAAAAATATTCCAAAAAATTTTTCATCGCTCCACTCGGCATTTTTCATTTTATTTTTCAAATATCCCCTTTTCTTCAATCCTGAATCGGCCTCTGCTATCGAGCGTCGCAGCCATCACTATGTTCATATTAGGTATTTTGTGACGTTGGCTAAAATATGTTGTATCACAGAAATAAAGTCCTCAACCGAATCAAGAAATAGAATTTATAGTAACGTAGATATTTTGTTATATATATAAAAATATGTTTAAAATTACAATAATACCGAAGTTGCATAAGATACAGTAAATTTCGTTATGCTGTACACGTGTTTCAAGGTGTAACCTCTCATCGGCAGCATTAAAATAAAAAAATATGGAAAGCCATAATCCAAAAGTAGTTAAAAAAGAAGTACTCATTACCAAAAATATCGAAATGGGAGGCTAAAATTCAGTACCAAGGACATCTACCGAGTGCAATACACGAAATGAAGCCTCAGTATTTTCATGGGGTTGGAATAAGCTTATGTAAAGTATGAAAATTTAGACAATGAATGTCCAAGGTCTAAAATGGTGGAAACCAAAATGAACCAAGAATTTTTATAAGGCATGAAAAGCCAAAATTCAAAATATTTACCGTTGAAGAAGCTGAGCAGGCATCAATGCAAGCTGAGAACAGAAATATGAAGGAAGCTTGTGAGATTTTTTAAAATAGGTATCTGTACCAAAATTGACCGCATGATTATTTTTGATATCTTAGATGTGCTTTGCTTAAAGGGCTACAACTTTTTTTATTTTCGTCGGAAATTTAATAGAGATAACTTCATTTTGTAAGTAAGACTAAAAGTTTTAACAAAATATCATTGCATGAGGGTAATAGGGTCTGTAAGTCTCGTCATGTGATATCGAGATTTCACGATAAAATTGAAATTTGAAAATCTCTCGCGCCCAAAAATGACGTTTTAGGATTATGACGTTTAATTTTTTGTGTAGAACGTCATATATTATCTTGCAAAATGAAACTTCCGGGTGCAAAAATAGTACCCGGATGTTTCAAAATTCGACGAGACTTACAGACTCTATTACAAAGTTACCGAGTTTTCAAGAGGCCAGATACAAGGGACAAAAAGACAATGCAGGTGCAAAACCACTTGAATCCGACCACAATGGTCCTGACTTGGTACAGGCATTTAGGTACCAAACAGACACAAGGCAGGTTGCTGTTTTCCTCATTTAAATTGATACCAAAGGAGTAAAATACTGTTTTGTGATTGTTTAGGATATATTCCCTTAGTATTGTGGAGATTTTGTAACGGGGTTGAAAATGAGTTGTAAATACTTATCTGTTTGAAGCACTCATGGTGCCTTCTGAGGATAAATGAAGACTTGCCTTGTTAGATGGTGCAATAAAATAGAATGTAATTGTCATTTTGAAAAGACAATGTATTTACTACACCGGGATCTTTGTACATGTATATACTTCAATAATTATGGTCATAGCTGTAAGAAGACGCCTCATTCGAGCTGCCCTCGATGGCTTATCGGCTTGATACAGTGGGAAAGTGTTTCATTTTTTTCATTCTTTCATTTTTTCCCATATATCATTCTTTGACATATTCCTCAACTGCGTCCATAAATTAAGTTTCAAACTGATCGGTTGTAGTTCACGATACTATGTACTTTTTGGAAATATAGTTTCAATAGCAAGAACTAGTTGATTATGAAATTTCTCACACTAAGTTAAATGAATTTTGCAAATGTTTGAAAGCGAGGCTTTCCGAGATCTCAAAGATATCAAAATTTATTTAACGAGATGTGAGAAATTTCATAATTAATGTGTTTAAGTTTTGGAAACTGTTTCTCTAATGACTTGATGAAAAACACTGAGAAGTGTATTCCGAATAAATTTGGCGGGATATTTCACGAAACTTGTTTCCACACCGTTCAGGAAATGTGAAAACTGGATAGAAATAGATTTTTTCATTGTCTACGATATTGAGGTTGGCTCTGAAAACCGAAGCAGCAGGAGCGTACATAAATGGGGAAGAGAGATGAGAGCTATATGGTGGTTTGATTTTTTTTAACTTTTAAGCATGTGATTTTCTTGGCGGCAACATGTTTTTCATGCAGAATATGATCAAGAATGGTTCCATCCAAGCTTTTGTTAGTAACTTTCAATTTCAAGAATGAAAAAAATTCTTTGTCATAAGGAGATGCGCTAACAGGTTTGAATAGACTGTGATGAGCAATATGTAGGATCTGCCACGAATAAATTCAAACAGATTTTATAAAATGACTTACTTTGAAATGGGATAAAGAAAAAGATCGGTTCGTATGTGTCGAATACCTTGCAGGACATTAATTTATTGAAGAAGACCAGCAATTGATATAAATGTGCGTCAGTGAAGTGTCAGTGTCATCGACTGCGTTGATGGCATCCGCTCTTATCCATGACAAGTAAACGTTTTGATTTGATCCTCACTGAAGAGATATTAGTTGTTGAAATTGTCATATGCAGAAAATAAATTCGAACGTTTTTAAAATGTAATAACAAATATTACAAAACGTTTGAAATTTTTTAAGAAAAGTGCAACAATTCCAAGACAGGTTTTCGCATTTCTTTCAAAATTGCAGGGTCGGTTGATCTTGTCATTTTTATTATATCAAACTTTTAAAATATTTCTCAATTATTGGCTAAAAATGCACGCAATGTGCTTAAAATGCACGCATTTCACGCAATCCCAATCTGTTCAATTTTATCAATGGCGGCCATGTTGTTAGTCTGGCGGCAAAATCGAAAACAAGTTTGAGAGCCATACCAAGGTAATAATAATACTTAAGTTTGGTTTCATTTGGTCCAGTGGTTTCAGAGGAGCTGATTTTTGAATAAGTTGACGTACGGACGGCAGAAGACGGACGCATAGTGGTGGCAAAATCTAATATGGCATTTTAGGCCACCCGGTTGAAAAAGATTTGTAACACTCGACAGTAACCTTACGATTGAGTCACTCTCCCTTGCTTTAATATCATATTCAACAAACTTCCTTTGAACGCCCTTGAATCAGTTAAACTGACAAATTAGATATTTAACGAAAGGATATGGAGTAAATGAACATGAGACCATAACTTACATGTTAACTCCAACTGCAATAATTTTAATGAGCTGTATGGCCATTTCGGAAATTAATTCCCCATCAGCAGCACTAGAACCCAAACAAAGGAAATCCATAATTTCAAAAAATGTTTAAAATGCAAAAATCAAAAAAAAAAAAAAAAAAATCCGAATAATCAGTAAAATCAAATATAGCTAAGGACAAAACTACGATGGAAGGAGTTAATCCTTAGGTTTTAGAATTTACAGAAATTTAGATAATAGTAATTGAACAAAGTGTACACATGAGATATAATCTCATGTACAAGTACACCATATCTAAGAAAAATAAAGAGCATAGATGTCTTTCTCGCTAAATAATGCTTTCCAACTCAAGAAAAACGTTCTACACATATCCAGTCTTGCTTTCGTGTTAATTTTATATCGAAGTGTTCTAATATTACATTTAACATATTTTATTCGCAAAATCTAATTTGCAAAAGGGATTGGTCAAAAGTGACAAAACATTATGAAACGTCCTTTCACATATACATATAAACAGAAATATTAATGGCGACATAGATATATATACATTTTAATATGTAAAAAAAAAAATCTTAGTCACAGTAATTTGAAAACAAATGTAAATAAAACTAATTGAGTTCAAGAGTGTACATATTGAGAAAATTGCAAGTGTATTACTTTAAAATATAATCTAATACATGTAATCAAAAATCAAAATCTTTGAGTTCTTATGTATATATCAACGTAAGAAAAAAATAGTACAATTTTCATCATATGTCAAAGTTTCGACACCTGCTACAATAAACTGCGACCAAGCTTGGCATTGGGACGTTCCTTGAGAAAGATTCAACGAATTGTTTGTAAGCAAAAAATGTAACGTTTACTGTCATTGGCTTATCGATAACAACGAGGCGGGGCTTACTGGTAAGTTAGAAACGTGCACGTGATTTTATTTATATCTCGTTTAAATGTCCTATTTTACTTAAAAGTTAAAGGTAATTTACTGGGTGATTTTTCTGGGGGGGGGGGGGTTTATAAGAATAAGAATATGAATCATATATTACCAATAAAATGCTTAAGGTTATACTTCGAATATGTGAACGTTTGAAAACTTTGTTGGATAACACAAGAATATTTTAGGTTGAAAATTGTATTTAAAAGGTTTGGGCTAGCTGGGACTCCCGAGTTGTTTTTTTTTTTAATTTTTGGGGTGGGGTAGTTGCAGATTTGGATGTTGGATTGTTGATTTGTACTATAAACGGGTATCAACTATAAGGCCATACAAAATTAATTCTATGTTTAACGTCAGCAGCGGGCGTATGTTTTTGAAATTTCTTTAAAATAAGAAACAAACAAAATTTCGTCACACAATGTTTAACATCCTACTATTAATCCAAACGCGGATGTTACATATATATAGATCCAATAATTTCCATTACGATTTATTCTAAAATACGTGTCCTCGAGAGCATTCATACCGCCAAATCTTTCAAATCAATTGAAATTCGCAGATCTTTGCAACAAGGTGCTAGACAACATGTATAATATTCTGATGGCAGTGATGCCTGTGCTTGTGAGATCCACCCAAGTTTAAGTGAACATTAAAGATTGCGGTTTAGCTTGGAATTTATATTGCCACAGTTTTGTTCATCTATGAAAAGTTTGACTCGATGCATGGACTTACAGAGCAAAACAGGGGAGGCTTTCTTGACAAGTCTTTAGGCACGGACCATTTGATTTTCAGGGGGTGGGGGGCTGGTATTTTTTTTTAGAAAAAAAAAATTCTGGCCCAGATTTTTCACCAAAAAATTTTCTGACCAGCACCTAGGTTGAAAAAATTAATCTGGCTCTGACTTTGTCCATTAGAAAAAAAGCCTGGCTCAACAAAATGTTTGCATAATATATAGCGGAAAAATTTTTCCGGCTCGAGTAAAAATCCCAGCCCCCACCTGAAAATCGAATGGTCCGTGCCTTACCACTGGCAATTTTCATTGCGGGATGTAAGTCAATGCCCTTTTTATGTCAAATTAATCTAATGCGCCAAGAGCGCATGATACGCCCTTCAGCGAGAAACACTTGTCGATTATCTCACTGTACCAAGTTAGTTATAAATGTGTTGAATGGAAAGATTTTTTAAAATTTCATTTCAAAAAAGGTTTATTTCTTCCTTTGACCACAAACAGCCAACTTGGTTCAATCAGATAATAAAAAAATTAATTTACGATTGGAACCAGAAAAAAACATAAACAAGAGGCGCTCAGGAGCCTGCATCGCTCAACAAATCCATTTCAAAAGTAGACTGCCATTGTAAAAGGGTCCAAAGTTGTTTAGTTCAAATTTTCCCAGTTGTTTCAGAAGAGAACAGAAGACCTTTATAAGTGTATCAATGTTAAACTATGTTTCACTCCGTTGAAGTCAGTTCGCAATCCTGGATAATGCATGAACCTGAAAGACAGTTGTTTGACCTCAAAGATTATTGTGGCCAAGCTTGGTTCCAAATGGTTAGTAATGTCAGAGGAGATCTTTAAAAAGTTGCATGTTTTGTAAAAAGTTAATCTATGTTCCGTTGGAATAAGATGCAGACCAGGAAAAAAAATAAATAGAGGACCACTCGTAGCATATTGTGGCAAAGTGTGGTTCTAATTAGTTCAGTAGTTTCAGAGAAGATATTTGGATCCTTTCAAAAAGGATCCAATGTTAAACAATGATCTCCACTGGCCGCCATCTCTGACAAGGTGCAACCCCAAAAAATTATTTGTATGGGAGCATCCAAGAATATTGTGGCCAAGTTATGTTGTAATTGGCTATACGTAGTTTCACATGTGAAAATTTCTAAATGTACATTCCATATGGTCCTGTGTTAAACTATGTTCCCCGCTAGCATCTGTCTTGTATATATTGCCAACCTAAAACACTATTTTTTGGAAAGAATAATGGCCAAGTTTGGATCCAATTTGCTCAGTAGTTTCAAAGAAGATTTTTCATTGAAAAATTTATGCCGGACGACGAACACAAAGTGAAGGCAAAACCTCAGCCTTGCAATCGGAAGTTGAGCTTAAAGTCTGTGGATCACTAATATATAATCATTCATTAATATATGAATACGTAAAGGGATAAACATGTCAATAAAACATAGACCAAGGGCCATAACTATGCAAGGGTTACAACAGTCCGGAACCAAAGTCGAATTTGATCTTTGACTAATATCCCAAAATCAATTCAAATGGTAAACCTGAAAAAAAAACTTGAGATAAACAGACGGACGAGCATTCAATCAATCAAGCGAAGGGTACAGCCTAATGCGTTTCCAGACTGAATAAATCGATCAAATTGATAATCAATCACATATCAGTAACAATTTAACGATAAGTGATCGATTAGTTCGACTAATGAACATTTATCGATCAAAATCTCTGAGGAGACTTTGTCTCATGTGCATTTACTCCATATCCTTTTATTCACCATTTACGACTGGAGTTTGTCTCTCCTGCAGTGTGGAGTCCGTAAAACGATTCCCCGTGCGAGAGATGTATGCTCTCTATATTTTTCATTTCGCAGGTAGGTTAAGGCAATTCCGGTCTATTTTCACCCCCTTTTCGTATGCTCGATTTCATTAGGCCACAAGATAAGTTTTAGTGAATAATTCGATATAATAAACATAAAAAATAATTAAATAAAACATTAATTGACAGAATTTTTTTTTACAAATGCCCCACCCCCTAGACCGCAGAGACACGAGAAAAATCCGGATATCTGTACATCGATTTTGCAGAGGGAAAAAGAAAGTGCATAGGCACCATTGTATGTGCTGAAATTTTACAAGTAGCGACGTCAGGAGTTATAAATTTATGAAATCAGTAAGCCCTTATCCAAATATTTGCTGAACGATGGTTATTTTCGCGTTTTCGGCAATCTGATGCGCCATAGGCCAAAATCGTTAATAAAATCGTCAATGGCAGCGGAACCGTCAATATTTGTTCAAGGGCTTAGCAGAATTCTTGTGCACACCAAAAAGCTCTTTCATTTGAGTCCTACCATTAAAATAATGACATAGCAGAACCACTTTCTTTTTTTGATTTATTTATTGACCTTCGAAGAATTTTCTACTTGTCCATTGTTTACAAACGCACGAGTGATCCTTCGAAGGGAAACAACTCATTCACAGGTTCAAAATGCGGGACTCGATGTCCACCTTGTCTAAATCGTAAATACTGTCTCTATGCGTCGGAAATGATATTCATTAAATAATTAAACACGTATTGTTCTTTTACGTTTCATCCCACAAGTTTTCGATTCAGCTTCTACATGTATGCACTTGAATAACGTTGACCCAGAGGCCGAGACGGAGCAGGTCCTGAAAGCGTGTGCTTGTCGTTTGTACCATATCTCTCTACTGTTATTTCAGCCAGCTTCATCATCGAGCCTGTTAATACACCATATCGTACTGAAACCAGTTGTGGACATGGTGGTATCTTCATGTAAGGCCTAACAAAAGGGGGGGAGGGAAGGTAGTCTGGGAATATGTGTTGTAGTCTGGTAATATGTGTACAACTGTAGATGAGATAATGAATCCTGCATACTTGTCAGCACAGGAACATGATCATGTTTAGCAGAAAAATATATTTCAAGGTCTAACAACTTGAAAGGGGTCATTTTTAACTCATAAGCCGAAGACGGAGAGTTTTTAATATGACAAGAAAAAAAATCACGTGCTCACATCAAGGCTTCAAGCTTAATAACAGCTCTAAAAGATGATCTTTGTGCTTCCGATAAAATATAGTGTGCAAGTTTCTATCAAAATCTTGTACATTGTGTATTTAAGTTATATTTCATCATTTTCTCTAGTTGAATACGGTGTTGTGATATTAAATTGAAAACAATATGCATGTTTATCAAATTAATTGTTTTTTTTNATTGCGTCCTGCCGCGCAGTCGCATAAATTATGTATCGGTATGTTTGATTTACCTCCCTTTGTACACTCTTTGAAAACATAAATAATTTTATTCAAAATAGATATGTGTATTGCACAATCGACATACATGTACAGTACAGCCAGAGACTTACCATGATAAATCACTGTGATAGACATATCACTCTAAATTTTTAAATTAATATATCTTTTTCCCTTATTGATCTATCCACATAATTTCTTTTGCATATCAAGTGGTAGAATGTATCACTCTAAATGCAAAAGAAAGCATGTTGATAGATCAAACAGGAAATAAAATATACACTTTTCACTAAGCAGAGTGATACGTCTATCACAGTGATTTATCACGGTAAGTCTCTGTCTGTACTGTACATACGAAATCACACAATCCGATTATTTTCAAGTATTACGGAATAATTACTTAATACATGCAGACGTATGCAGCAGTTCTTTGGATGACTACGACGTTTTACCACGTGTAGATTTTCGGCTCCATCTGAGCTTTGATTTTTTTTCTTTTTTATTATGGCCTTATTTATATTTGGTAAACACAATAAGGTAAAATTTTTGTTTGGAGAATTTTTTTTTTAAACTAGAGGCTCAGAGACTGAGACCTGACAAAATGCTTCTATGCCATGCATGACCAAAAATGATGTTTTTTACCAATGGGGTCTAATGTTTAGCTATGTTCTCAAGTAGCACCCATGCTATTGAAATGAGTAATTTTTGCAAAAGACCTTCTATACATTTAGTTAAATTTGCTTTAATTGTTTAAGAGAAGATGCTGTTCAAAAAGGATGGTTTTCTCATACTGGCTCCAATGTTAATCTATGTTCTGCACTTGAGGCCAT
>MJUU01066570.1:67498-118583 GCA_002080025.1 Modiolus philippinarum | reverse complement strand
AACTGTACTGGTTATTCCACCACTTTGCTAAATCACAAAACAAGAGTTATGTGAGCTTAAAGTGAGCATTACAAAATATTCATTTTTCATTGACTAATTCAGTTATTAGTTTGGAGAATTAAACACATTGTTCAAACAAGAATTGTCTGCTGATCAGTTCTATTATCCCAGCCTCATCCCTGTATTTCGAAAATACTTTGGACAAGTAGGAGTTGCATAGAAAATACTCTGTCCAAGGAATGCAGAATCTGGTTTAAATGTCCAAACTGCTATATCTTTTACAATTTGTCTGAAGAGAACTCTACCATGCATAAGAATTGCACAAAGTATGTAGGAATAGGTGCAGAAAGCATACTTTGAAAGTGGTATTTCATTCTGAAAATGATGTCCACAAAGGGAGGTAATTTAATTTCAATATCAAAAGTGGTTTACTGATACGCTAATTAAATTATCTTCCGTTTGACCATATATAGCTTACACCTGGTACATATAGATAATCAACAAAATGTTCATCATTCCATTTTCAAAGTATACTTAATGGTCAGTTATCTAGTTCTGTCCAACCATACTGCTATTGAGGCACTTGTTTCCGTCTGAAACTACTCAAGTTCCTATCTCAAGAGTCCTGAATTGTCTTCTTGTCCTTTTTCTAGACAACAAATGAAAGTATCTAAGAGAAAACTTCAGCTGTCATTTTCATATTTGTTGATAATCCTGATTCCCTATAAATCAAAGTCAGAGATGTGACATTGGATGACATCTAGCAACTTCTTCTGCTCAAAATCGGTCACACGGTCATATTAAATCTTGAACTTACTCTAAGGTATAACCACATCAGAAATTGCATTAGTCCTTGTGTTGACTTCAAGATGAAGAACAAAGAAAAAAGTGTTGTAATTTACTTGTATTCAATGGGACTATGTCCCATGTACACTTATATCTTTTGATTTTTTTCAAACAGAAAAGTTGCAGCTGTTGTCATACAAAGGATACCTACACTCAACAAAAGCAGTTTCTGTAAAACTGATCTTAGAAGCATAGAAAAATGCAAATAAAAATTCATGTAAAATAGATTTTGTAACTACCTAATCCAAATCTGTCTCATTTCGTAGTTACTTTTAAAATTCCTTTCATTTCATTAAACATGACGTCATGTGCAACAAGACTGACAATGAAACATTGTAAAACTAATCAGACAGGTAAAAGCTAGATACTACATTTGAAATTAAAAAACCCAAGTTAAAGCTGAGGAAAATGAAACTTAAGGTAGTACGGGAGTTTAAAATTGCGCATCATTCTTGAGCATGTGACTTAAAATGGAATTCACTATGGGAACGTTGCCGAAACCATTTTCAATGTCTTATAATAGTTAAATTTGATGAAATATGCCACTTTTATTAAGTAACCATGCAAAATATTGAACCTTTCAGCTAACTTCTGTTCTATTAAGGGGAGATAATTTGTATAGAAATGATAGGAAAAAATTAGTTTTTTGCAATTTATTCAAAAATAAGTTCGGTGACCCCCAAATGTTTTTGATGGAAATTGAAGGACAGTATATAAGCTATTAATTTACCAAATTTTAAAAAAAATTATCTGATGTAACTAAAATAATTAAACATTTTGTCAAAATTCGCTAATTTTCCCTATTATTTCAACCAAAATAGTAGATTTTTACATTTCATTCTTATATGGCCGGTGACCCCTTATTTTTATTTTATTTTTTGTATGCTCTAATAACAAAGGGTTAATCATGAAAAAATAAGAAAATTCTATCTGATAGAATTTTAGACCCCCATACCACCTTAATATTTCTGCTACACTTCATTTTACAACTAGCTTCACATGTCAGAAGACATGGAGTACAGTAAAGACAGAACTGACAGTACAATTCCATGTAACTATCATGTACAGGCTGCATACCAAGTTCCAATAAATACTAATAGTAAAAGCTGAGAAAATATGCAAACAAAAGGAGGGACACTAGATATACAGATGGAAAAGGTAAGGGCTGTTCCAGAAAAGTTGGTCTTGGACCCTTTGAAGGCACTTTATATAAATTGCTGTGGGTGGTTGTGTTTTCATCATCTTTTTGTATTGTATGTATGGGGAGAAATTCTATGGGTGGTGGGGGTCAATAAAAAGTGCCTTCAAACTCCCCCATGTCAATTTTTCTGGAACAGCCCTAAGGTGAATGCAGTATACTTCCTATCATTACCAAGAACAGTTCTCTTACCTCTATAGCTTTACAACCTCTGTTTGTACTAGCTACCAGACAACCCTCTGTAGTTGCCATGGGAACATGATAATATTGGCCGTCCAGTAGTAAAGGACCAGCTACACCTACAGGAACTGGCATATATCCAATCACATTTTCACAACAAGCACCATTTACCTGAAATCATTATACACATGTAAATCATTTCAAACTTCTGGTATGTAAAGTTTATTCAATATTTTTTTCAAAACCTTTTGTTAATTTTTCAGTATTTTTTTTTTTCAAATTTCAAGAATTGATTAAAAAAAAAACAGAAACTGAGGTTTATTAGTACTTTCTAAATAGTTGCATTGTAATTTCTGTAATAACTTGAAAGAACTTAACACTGCCACACAAATTACTTTATTCTATTAATTTATCTAAATCTGTTGTATGAGGATTATGGTTAAAAAACATATTTTTGTATGTAAGGTGTTTTCCAATTTAAAAAAAAATCATTTTTTTTTTCAATAAATCAAATAAAGCTGTTTACAAGATGTCACAAAGGAACTCACAGAAATCAATTTCAATAAACTAGAAATGAACAAGATGTGTTTTGTGAAACACAAACAGACCAACTGAAAGACGGACCAAAAACTATATACGCCCCAAATCTTCCATATTCGGGGCATTATTATAGTCATTATATAGTTATTATATATATTCCTTTTATACCTGACTTTTACCTATCAGCAGTACTTTAAAAATGTATTACAGTAGACTCCATGAAATCGAATATCGGATAAAGGAATATATTGGCAAATCGAATATGATTTCAAAACATCAAACCATTTCCCATAGTTATAGTGTTAATTTCTCCGCCTAATTGGATATTGGATAAGAGAATATATCGCCTATTTGAATAAAAAAATGTGGCTTGTGCTGATCAGTGTCATCGAAATCGAATATTCTAATTACAGGTAACTACAGGTAAACATTCGCACGGAAGTGTCAACAGTTGACGAAGCCATAATTCTGCCAGGAAATCAATAAATATTACCTAATTAATAAAAAATAAAACATAAATAGTGTTCAGTTCTTTTGTTTTTGTATATTCATAAGTTTTGATAGTGAGAATATTGTTTGGTTTTGTGTATTTCTGTCTAGGCAGAGAGATAGTGAAGTCAGAGGTAATTTGCATATTGTTGTATGTTTGTACAACGAAAATCAATAACATAACGTATTTAATAAAAGAATAAAATATGATTTGAATTCCTTTCTATTGCTTTTGTATTTAATTCATTTTTTTTGGATGGAAATCGTTTGATTTGTCAATGGTTTTGTGTATTTCTCATGTAAAACAGAGCAAGGGAGATAAATGTCGACGAGAAGTCATTTGCATAATTTGCATATTTGTTTGAAGTTCCTGTGAGGCATTTTGTTTACAAACTGGCTTTACCCTAGGCTATTTTCAGCACATGATGAAAATTGTAACTACACGATCCAATAAAGGGATGATTATACACTGATGAGAGGAAATAAAAAACACAAAACAGAGGAAAATAAGTTTATTCAGATACATAAACAGTTTTATTTATTTTTGCATACATTCAGTGATTTAGCTAGCGCTCGTCACTTTCGCCATTGACGAATGTTTTTTAGAAGTGGCGATTTTTTTCAGACTGCAATTCGTCACTTGGAATTTTGAAAATCGCCAAATATGAAAATATTATGTTCATAATCTTTGTTACTGTAATCTAATTGTCCAAACTGACACTTTAATTACACCTGTCATATCAATTAAAGGATTAGTTCAGTGGTAAACAAACGCCATCGGTGATTTGTTTACCTGTGTTCACTGGCTTGTTATCACTAATTACCGGTCAATCAGAGATAACCTGCTCACCTGTATGGCAATTGACCATCAGTTGTTTAAAATTATTATGGTATTGAACATTAAAAGTATTCTTTCAGCAAAATTTTCATAATTAACAGGTCATACTTCCCCTTTGAAAACATTGATTTTTTTTTTTACAAACCACGTGTTTTGATAGTGGGTTATTTCCCCTTTAAAATTTGTCTTTCAATTTCCTTGAAATTATTTTGTAGACATTTACTATGCTGATATTTGCTTCATTCAAGATCACACAAAATTTATATTGCATTACTATTTAATCTTAAAGGTGCTTAAAAACAACATATGAATGGTATTTTGAAAAATAATTTATTTTTTATTACAAATATATAGAAGTTTGAATTAAGTTATAAATAAGTTAGACTGCAAAATATTTAAATATTAACCTTGACATCATTAAATCAAGCAGCAATGCATGTTGAACAAATTGCAATTCATGCTGATGCTCTTCTCTAACATAGATGTACATTTATGACTTCTAAATTCTTAAGATGGAAGCACTGAGAGAGTATGAAAATACAAAACTCAGGTGTGGAAGATGAACATATAAAGTGAATATCAATTTGTTACTATAATATGAAGTATAAAAATATTAATAATCAAATTATTATCTTCATGTTGATTATTATCTGCATAGTACACATCGGCCCGCGAAATTCGATACGCAAAAGTGACTAATGGTCTCAAAATCCTAGCTAAAACCCTGATACATTGTCAGCTGGCAATACACAGTTTGACCCGATTACAATGGTGACGTAATCTGTCTAATTAACAATGATTCTACAATGAAAACAATAGATTTTAACTACAAAATGTCTAAAAATGAGGTTCTAGGATACAAAGTTTCTACATGGTGACATGCCCTTCAACATTTCAACCTCTTCTTGCCAACAGAATGATTCCACATTGCCGAAAATGTGTTTACCGGACAATCGAATACTCCGGCAAATAGAATATTTTTTTCCTGACAATTCTTGTATCCGATTGGGTGGAGTCTACTGCATCTATAATGTATTTGAGAAGTAAATCTGTGAAAACATGCAAAAATGTAAAAACTTATTAAGAAAAAGATTGATGCATCTTTCAGATCAGAAATTTAACTTTTCTTTCATGAATATTGGTGTGATAAAACAGATTCACCATAAAGTGAAAATTATACTTACATATTCATAATCATATTCAGCATAAGGCAGGTTATCTATAGCTTTGTTACTTTTTAATTTACTCAATAAAATTTCTCTCCTAAAATAAAAATATGAAGGTAAATCAGGTTGTTTTCTTGTACAAATAACATGTCTTTAAGATAAATGTTTGTTAAAAAGAACAAGTCATAGGGATTATCAATTTATGGAAAAGACATTATACTCTCTACAACTTGTCATATGATTACTTTTTGCATTAACATCATACCAATAAATGGCTTTTAAATCACCTATTACATGAATAGGATTTGCCTACAGATGCCATTACAATGACAATGAAAACATTTTATCATGCAATATTATGATTGCTTTCAAAAGTACAGTCCTATAAAAAATGGGTGTGCACAGAATGCAATATCAATTAACTCTTGTATAAAGGTAGGAGTAAAATAAGCTATCATCATTCTGATTATCTGTATGAAGATGATAAGTACTCTAAAATCACATCTAGTGTTGGGAATCAGCTTGAAAATGATAATTGACTAAATCAAAATAATCAGATGCCATCTTCCAATCAATTTTCGATTATAATCAGACATCTTTTTCAACTTACTAACCATATAAATATCACTGTATGTTATTGGTTAAAAACTGAAGTATTTCCATGCAAAAATGGATGCTGCCATTATGGCTTTCATAATCTCTGTCAAAGAAATGCTTTATTGTCCCTTGTCTATGACCTTAACAGTCTACTTGTTCCTACTGTATAACCAAATTCAAAAGGACCATCATTGTTTAGATTAGTTAACAATAGCAACTCTCCAAAAATTTTTTACAATATATGTAGGTCTATTGGTATTGCTCTTGAACAACTTCATAACATCTATAGGTAAATGAAATTGCTTAATTGGTTATACAATAGGAACAAGTAGACCGTTAAGGTCACAGACAAGGGACAATAAATCAATTCCTGCAGTGTTACTTGCATACCTTTCAGAGACATTGTGTGTCAATACATGCTGAGATTGGAATAAGTTTTTTATCTGGATATTTGATAATCGATGTTGGGATAATAATCGATTGTCACAGAATTAAAATAATCGATCAATTTTTGATTAAAATCGATAATCAGAACATCACTGATCACATCTATGTTAAATACTTACCTGATAGCTACTCCTCTCTCAAAATCTCCTAACATTGTTTCTAATTTGTATGCTGGTATATGACGTGATTTTACAAGGGTAATGATTTCTTCATCTGTTAATATTGATGGATCACTCTGAAAATATAATCCTCAATAATAACTTTGTGTTTTTCAAAATCGTACAAACTAAATTTTAGGATGGGTGTACCACGGTACACATGTGTTGCCTGCACTATATATATTTAAGAATTATTGTGTTCAAAATAGAATTACAAAGTCCAAGTTGCACATCTAAATTATATACTGAAGCATGCATTCCTCTGAGTTTGATAGAAAAATACAGGGCCATTTATTAGGAGTTGAAGATAATGGAGGCATTTCCCTAGACTCCAATAAACTAAAATGACAAAGTTCAAAAAACAGTGTAAAATCTGTAAAAAACAAAATTAAAGAAAAACAAAATGCATGGTGCACATCTTCAACATATACTGAAGCATTCCTGCAAGTCTGGTTGAAAAGTGCCATGCGGTTTAGAAGGAGTTGCGGATAATGGAGACATACCCTCAAGACTCCAGTAAGCTAAAATCGCAAAGTCCAAAAACAGCGTAAAATCTGTAAAAAACAAAATTAAAGGAAAACAAAATGCATGGTGCACATGTTCAACATATTCTGAAGTATTCCTGCAAGTTTGGTTGAAAAGTGCCCAGCAGTTTAGGAGGAGTTGCGGATAATGGAGACGTACCCTCAAGACTCCAGTAAGCTAAAATGACAAAGTCCAAAAACAGCATAAAATCTGTAAAAAAACAAAATTAAAGAAAAACAAAATGAATGGTGCACATCCTCAACATATACTGAAGCATTCCTGCAAGTTTGGTTGAAAAGTGCCAAGGGGTTTAGGAGGTGATGCGGATAATGCTTAAATTTTTTTTAGCCATACAGACGCAAGACGACGGATAGTGATCCCTATGTGTCGATCCTGCACTCCTCCACTAGGTGCAGGTGACAAAAAAATGATCTTGAAATATTTTCTTCTTTTTTTAAAAACTGTATAAATAAAAAAAATACCCTTCTGTGTAAAAAGGACCAGTTGATTTTTTTTTTTGAGCCACAATGAGACTTTGATACAAAAGACCTAAAAATTCATTTATATGATATATACACAAACTTCATGCATCATTGAAAAGGAACTATAAACTAGATTTCCAATTGCAAGCCATAGCTGATGTTGCCCCTGACAGCTAATTTGATAATTCCATCCTATTTGCAGCTTCAGAATCTACCTAAAAATAAATTTTTCGTTGAAATCAGAAAAAGTTGAAATTTTTAGGTATTTTGCCAGGTAGCTACGAAATGTCTGCCATTTTGAGAATTTTTTTCAGTGCCTGCACTTCTGGCTATGGTTATTTTACTACATGCCAAGTTTTATCTAATTATATCAAGCCATTTTCCCAAAATAGTGCGGACAAAAATCATTGGAAGAATAAGAAAATAATAATGTAGAGACAGTACAATAACAAAATGTATCCAAGACTACGTCTTGTATGACATTATGATTGATGGAAAGGTAAAATCAGATCCTTTATTACATACTTACATCTGAATTCAATATCTCCACACATTCTGTTAAAGATCTAGGTGGTTGTTTTGATGCTAATCTATGTAATGGCTTGAAATGAGATAATTTATTGTCTGTCTGTGTTGATACATTTACAGTAGATTCCTCTCCATCTTCAGAACTACTATCACCCATTGAAAACTTGACAGACATTTTATCTGCTGTAGGCAAGAATGAGACACTTGTTACATTTCCGCTTTTTCTACTGGAATCTGAAATTAAACATTTGTTGAAAATACTAACTCAAAACATGTAAATACAATCCATTGCATACTGTTATTAAATTGTATCCTGTTGTTTTTGAAGGATGTTCATTGAACTTTAAATCCTGTTTTACCCATAATACCTTTGTGTTAAGCAGGATTCTATTATTACGACGTATGTAATCTAAGGGAAGACAAATCCTAATAGTCTAATCCCATTTAGAAGGATTTAAATCTGGTACTGCCTGGTACCAGACAGTAGGTAATGGTGAGGAAAGGGGAACATAATAGGCTGATTTATACAGATGCAGTAATGAATAAAAGCAATAACTGTTTCAATATTTAATCCTTACTAGGGAAGTTCACCTCAACAAATGAAACCAAAAAGTCTAAATAACATAAACAAATGCAGAAATGAGCCACTGGTCAAAACAAGAGCACAAGCTTAAGAATGATCATGCAATTTATAAGATCTTCCTTATTTTCAAAATTTTTATACACTCAAACATGGTAAATTAAAAAGTACACTAAAAAATTTCAGGATGGTATTGAAATAATAGCTACTAAATTGAGACCTCAGATCCACCCAGTTGCAGTTGTAATCTGATGTCTGATTTATATTCAGAGCACAAATTTTGAAAATGATATCTTTATATTATGATTTGTGTTATATAATATACAAACAAGGAAAGACAATGTATACATATAATTCTAATTATCTATCAGTCTATCTTTGATATGCATCACTTAAATATGTAGCCAGTAACAAAACTTTAATTCATGAATGTCAAACTGTATGCAAGCTTTCTATAGATACCTGTATCATCTGGAAGTTTATCATCAAATTCACATGTAGTTTGTGAAGTACTGTCTCTCATACTATCAGATCGCCGCCTTATTCTCCTCTGTTTTGCTTCTTCAATTTTCCTTTGTAATTCATCTTCAATGTGGTCATCATAATATATGTACTTTACAGTCAGAAAAACAGCCAACACAAACATAAATGTGTAGTCTATATGTTGTGTCAACATTCTGAAAGATTTTTAAAATACATGTATATGTGTAGTCTATATAATATAATGTGTCGGCAAAATAGGGTTGGTAACAAATCTAAATTCTACATGAGGTGTCAACATTCTGGAAGATTCATAACATGAATATCTACATTTGCACTTTGATGGCTCAGATTGAATGGAACATCTGAGGAACCGATGAAAACATTCCAGTTGGAGGGGTATTTGAGCTATCTGGTCAAACATTGGAGGAATATTTGAGCTCTTGCGGTCCAACCCTGTGTTAACTTGTACAAAGGGACTGGAAAAAATGTTTGAGACATCCATGGTATATGCGCTATTGCAGTTTAAGCCATCAAAGATCACCTGTAGCTTTATGAAAAGGATTCACATAATAAATGTGTAGTCTATAATGTGTCAAAAACAAGTAAAGGGTTACCATTTTTAAATGCCATCTTTTTTTGTACAGAAGAGAAATAAAATTTTCAATATTATACGAATGGAATATTCCTTTTCAACTGTCCTTTAACTTCAGACAAACATGGACATTGGTTAAAAACCTTGAGAATCACCAAAGATAGGCCATATCATAATGAACACATTAATATTGTTAACAAGAGGTGATGTTTTCTTTGTATTTTCAGGAAAACAAATCTATACAAGATGTGTTTTGTGAAACACTTATGCCCCCAGTAGAAGTTAATAAGAAACATTTAGCGACTATGAATAACAATGAATGTCCTTCTGACAAAGTTATTTGTAGAAATAAATTCTGGTAACAACTGAAAAATTAATTCATATCAAATGATGATTGTAATTGTAAGCAAGTATTATTATTATTATTGTATTGAAGTCACCTAAATGACCCATCCAATCATTATCCAAGCATTATTATTGTCCATTGTGTATAACCTTACCAGTCTACTAGTTCCTATTGTGTAACCAATTTAACAATTTGATTAAGCTGTACCTATTATTTTTTTGAGCAACTGGTATTGCTGGACTACAACATATATTGGAAAAATTTTTTGGTGGGTTGCTTTTGTTAACTAATCAACACAATCAGGATCCTTTTGAATTGTCCAACAATACTATTGTATATCAATCTGTTATGGCCTGGGGAGGTTTTACCTTGATAAAGTATTACCTTATAGAAAGATAAATCTATTTAATTAATGAAAGAAAAAATGACAATTAATTCAAATTCCCTTTATTTATACTGCAATATTTATTTTTGAATTGTGTAATTTTAAGAATTTTAATAGAGTACAATATTTTTTCATTAAATGTAAACTATTTATAGTCCCCATTTTCATCAACAGATCTAGGTAAAACCTCCCCAGGCCATAACAGATTGATATACAATAGTATTGTTGGACAATTCAAAAGGATCCTGATTGTGTTGATTAGTTAACAAAAGCAATCCACCAAAAACTTTTTCCAATATATGTTGCAGTCCAGTAATACCAGTTGCTCAAAAACACAATAGGTACAGCTTACTCAAATTGTTAAATTGGTTACACAATAGGAACTAGTAGACCGGTAAGGTCATACACAATGGACTATAAGAAAACGATTCTCTACCCCTTTTTTTGAACTTTTATAGTTAACTCAATGTCTTCTGTCTATCAGTGTTATCAGTATTTTGATTACATCAGTAATATTTTCATATACTTTATCAATACTGGTTCCCCAAAAGTGGAGGAATATACAGAAGAGAAGAAATCTAGTAATAGATATTTTTAGTAACATCCCTCATCACCGATACATATAATACATATATAAATACCTGTAAAACAAAATTGAATACATGAATAATTTTTAAAGATTTCTTTTTACAAAACAAATTCTATAGATATCAAGAAACATTTTATCATAAACAAGTTTTACATGTATGTTTCTTTATATAAAATAAAACACAATATTATTTCATTTTTATGGTAAAATTTTACAGGAGAGTCACATGCCAAGGTCAAGGTCACGAGGTCAAATATTCTGGTACCAATTGAAAGGTCTCTTCACAAGGAATACACATGCAAAATATGAAATCCCTATTACTTACCATTCAAAAGATATGCCCAATGTTAAATTTTTTCTGGACAAACAGATAAACAGACCAAAAACTATATGCCCCCCTCCTTCTTCGATTCACAAGGCCATAATTATAGGGTTACTGCATGAATATTGGGGAATATTGTCCCTAGTAGAATCTATATTCTACATATTCTATGAGGTATAATATTCCCCAATGTTCATGAAATAATCTTTTTATTTAGATCAAATTTCTGTTAATAAGGGGATTTTTGTTGTCAATGATGTCATGAAATTAAAGTGATATTTGCATTACTGCAATATGGAAATTTAATGTACACTTACATTTGGTGGCTTTCTTCGGGAAATATTATGTTGCTATACAATAATAAGACATAGTGTCCTTTTCATTAAGGAGTCTAGTGTATATTTTGACATACAAAAGAACCCATGTACATCTATTTTTCATATACATGTATATTTTTAACCAAAATTTTAGCTTGAAATATGTATATACATGTATGTACATATAAACTAAAGCATATTTTACATGTAGTATTATTGTAACTAGGAGACACCTTAATGAGTTGGTGTAAATTGTGTCAGATTTCTTTATATTTAAACAACTAAATAAGTTTAAATTTAAAATCGAAAGACATATCTAAAATTTCATTATCCTCGGTCTAACATTTCTAAATCATGGAAAAAGGCTTCAAGATGTAGAACAACAATTACTGCATTGTTTATTTACTTTTTTACCACTTATTTGTAGAGACTTTGTCTCATAAGGTATTACTCCATATCCTTTCATTATTCATTATTAGAAATCAATATACATGTATCCTAGCTGAATAAATGAATTTGCACGTCGGATTATTTGACATCATATTGGTCTCTTGATGACCTTCTGATGTAATACAAATATATGTGAAGTTCTGAATTATTAACTTGCTTTTAACTGTGTGAAACAAAAAGCAAAGGCAGACATTTCTGAAATAATATGGATACTGCACCTACACCTATTAACAATTATAATTCTGTTGAAAAGCTATAATCTACTTCAACTTTTAGGTCAACTTTATTTTACGACATTAATATCTATATTAAAACAGACAACTTCTTGTTCAAATATGAAATGATTTCTTAACGTGACCAGAAGTCACGTGTATGTACTGCCTAAAGACAGAATATTTATAACAAATTACATAGGTCAAAACTTTGCCTTGAGATAGCTCATAATTCCTGGTGTTGATTTCTTTCTATGGAATGTATACATTTAATAAGTGTTAGAAGTGATTCAAAGCAATGCAGAGTTCTAATGACAGCTGATATGAATGGCTACACCAGTATATGATACCCCAGGAGCATGTATGCACATAAATGTATAATAATTATACATTTAAAAGTAGTGCAGGAACAAAATTATGTTTGAAAATTAGATGAATATAAAAACAAGTTTTATGGTTACACATGTCGAGTTGCTACAACACGAAGAAAATGAAAGAAAGATTCTATCACAAAAATGGCAATAATACATATACAATTATTACAAATTTTTAGACTACTATATAAGTTGAACCAGTGAGCTGCCTGAATATGCATATGTTTACCACCACATGACAATCTCTCATAGTATTCGAAAATGACTTACTACTATATCTTTTGTACACTATTTAATAACAAAACAGAGAAACTGAGGTCAGATTGATATTTCCACAAACATAATTTGTATCAATAGATCAAATATGGTATTCAAATAGAGGTGCTTAAATTCAAATGGATTTATACAATAAATAATACTAGTATGTGTCACACTGACATGATTCCACCAAAATGTAACAATACACCAAATATAATGAGTCTAAGTGTTTCAGTTGCAGAGACATGGACAAACTTGTCCAAGGTTACATTAGATATGTCAGACTGACACATACTCACCAATATAAAACATCACACCATAAATGGTGAGTATAGGTGTCGAAATTGTTGATAAACAGACAGGCATGTAAAATGTTAACAAAGTCACTGAACCATAAAATTAAAGGCCAACTCAAACATGACAGCTGCCAGAAAGGCGTGTACCTTGCACACACATACAGTTAGCTCAACACGAACTGATTCTCTCTCTCTCAACACCGAGTATTTTCCTGGTGGGACACTGCAAAACACCGAAATTCACCGAAAAATACTCTGTGTTGTCTTGGAGGAATCACACAGATTAGCGTGTCGTTTATTGCCCTGAAAACGAAAATCCTCCCAACACCGCAAAATTTATTTGCCTGTGTTCCTTTGATCTTTTGCCGGTAACCACAGTCGTTAATTATCAAGTCATTGACATTTCATCAATAATGTTTTAATAAAAATTATATTTTTTCAAAAAGGTAGTAATGAGAAGTAAAAAGTCAATTTGTTTTTGTAATAACTTGAAAAAAAATCGGCATGAAAATCCAAACAGATTCTACTGACAAATTGATATATCCATGCCAGGGAATTTACATGTTTTTGAAAATAAATTGCTGCTTGTTATTAATGAAGAAAGGGTCCACAAAGTTTTAAAAAAATAGAGGAAACACAGAAAAAGATGCAATTCGTTCATAAAAATTATGTAAATCTATTTTGTCACATATTCAATTTTTAGATATTTACCTAATGGTGATGCTTGATTCACTGAACTCTAGGTTTTCCGAAAATCTTGGAACTTTTACTTATAAAAGGGATGAGTAAAACTGAATAATTTTCGTAAGCAGGACATACAATAAATCTTTAATTATTTTAAGAGGTTTAAATTAAGTTGTAATCGCATTTTGTTCCTATAAACTGTTTAAATCCATAGTCTGGACCGGAATGTTTTTTGAGCAAAACAAGTGAAAACCTCATGACATGAAATGTTGGAAGATTTATGCAACACAAATAAATTTACTTTTTAAAACTTTTGGGCACCTGACAGTTATCAAATTATTACTTCTTAAAATGTATTTTCAAGAAAACTAGAGGTACTGTGGTCCACTGGGCCACAAATGAATACCCCCGCATGCCCAATATAATAAGAAGTTTAAATAAAAGGCTGATCTTTAAAGTCAACTGCGTCTTTTAATGTTATTCAAAAAACTTAATTTAGGCTAAGTATCAACATACCAATGTATCGGTAAACAGGAAGTAGTAGCGCAACAAACCTGAAAATAGCTTACATGGTACAACTCCTCATCATGAAGCTCCAGACCAAATATGAAATCATTTCCACTTTTGGAAGAAGAGAAAGCTTTGACGAAAAATTTTCATTAGTAGTGGTATATGAAACTAAGTATTAATGTATCTGCAAACAGGAAGTAGTAGCGCCACAAACTTGAAAATAGCTTACACGGTACAACTCAACATTATGAAGGTTGAGAATAAATATTAAATCATTTCCACATACAGAAGCAAAGAAAACTTTGACGAAAATTTTCGTAAGAAGTGGTATATATAACTAAGTATCAATGTATCGGTAAACAGGAAGTAATAGCGCAACAAACCTGAAAATAGCTTACACGGTACAACTCATCATTTGGAAGCCTAATGCTAAATATCAAATCATTCCCACCTGTAGAAGCTGAGAAAACTTTGACAGTAAAAGTGTTACGGACGGACGGAATGACGGACGGACGGACAGACGGACGGACACCACCATCACTATATACCCTCTGCTTTTACAAAGCGGGGGTATAATGATTTGTTATTAACAGCGAGGATGTTGAAATTTCTACAACTGTAACAAATATTGACTTGCAACTTGTCAATCATTTGTCCTCGGATCGATTGACAATCGGACAGGTAATTAACATTTATAAGTTTTATTGCCCTCAACAGCAATAAAACTCGCGGTGTTGAGATTAGAGTTTGGGAGGGATTTTGGAGATTAATCTGAAATTAACCGTGTCACACCGTGTTACACCGAAATCCGTGATAAGAGAGAGAGAACCAGTTCGCGTTGAGCTAACTGTACATCTTACAACAGACCAAGTATGTATTCCAGTTACAGAGATATAAGCATTAATGTAAAAAATTAGTCCACTTACAGACACATAAATAAGGTGGTCCCAATATACCCTCCAATTTCATTGCTTTGGGTGTAATTAAATGGCTACCTGCAAATTTGAACATGTAAAACTTTGAAGACAGCTTAAGTGGCAGATGAAAGTGAAATTCTTTTAGCATGTCTTAAGCTGTTCTTACCTTAGAATATAAAACTGTATTAATGTCATCTCAGGTTGTATATGTTTCTCCAGTAATTCTGTGGCTGGTAACAAACTACTGAATTCTGATGGTTCTCCACCTATTGTTATCAGTCTACTGTGTATATGTACAATCATCAAACCAGCTGACTGTAAAGGGAGATAATTATATGTTATCAGTCTACTGTGTATATGTACTAGACTGTAAAGGGAGACAATTATATGTTATCAGTCTACTGTGTATATGTACTATCATCAAACCAGCTGACTGTAAAGGGAGACAATTATATGTTATCAGTCTACTGTGTATATGTACTATCATCAAACCAGATGACTGTAAAGGGAGACAATTATATGTTATCAGTTTACTGTGTATATGTACTATCATCAAACAAGCTGACTGTAAAGGGAGACAATTATATGTTATCAGTCTACTGTGTTTATGTACTATCATCAAACCAGCTGACTTTAAAGGGAGATAATTATATTTTATCAGTCTACTGCGTATATGTACCATCATCAAACAAGCTAACTGTAAAGGGAGACAATTATATGTTATCAGTCTACTGTGTTTATGTACAATCATCAAACCAGCTGACTGTAAAGGGAGATAATTATATTTTATCAGTCTACTGTGTATATGTACTATCATCAAACAAGCTAACTGTAAAGGGAGACAATTATATGTTATCAGTCTACTGTGTATATGTACTATCATCAAACCAGCTAATTGTAAAGGGAGACAATAATATATTTGGTGATTAGCATGGTACTTATAAATTAAAATCGTTAATCTAATTGGAAAAACATAGTGTATTGTATCATAAGTGTTTCACACATACTACTAAAAAAAAATACAAGTTGATACACAGATTATTTACAATGTGGTCAATGTTATATTACAAGTAATTCCTTTGTAATCATACAAGTGTAATTATTGTAATAAACAAACTAATTGTGATGATGGCCATATAATCCTGTTGAAATTGAAAAACCTTTTCATACATGCTTATTAACTGTTCACAGAAAATGTTTCATTTTAGTTGGAACTTTTTTACAAGAACTCTCAATTTACCTCACCATTGACAAACTTTCCAACACGACTCTTTGTTGCAATTAAAAGTTGAAAAAAGTAAAAATCCAAATTTGCCTTTTATTGATTTAAAAAAAAATACTGTACCATTACTAAGTCCCAAAAGATGTGTTACACAGCTTATGCTTTATAGGTGCATGCATGATGATTGCTATAACTAGCAATATCTACATGTATATCTTAATATACTATCAAAAGACAGCAAAATCCAGGTTACCACACTAACCACAGTTTACTGTACTCTAGAAATTGTCTGTTACTTTTAGAGTTTATCAAAGAAAAATGTATACTATACCATTATAATTTTAATGTGTTGTGTAACAGGATTTGGTTTTTTCTCCTCTTCACTTTCCAAGACACTGGACAGTTGTTGAAGTTGTAACAACGGTTTACCATGATTTCTAGCTCTTGTTATCTGAAAAAATCCCAAATAAAAAAATTACAAAATGTAATATGTGTACAGGCACACATACGATTAAGACAGAAGAGTGTTTAAGGCACTTATGAAAATACAAACAATGTATAAAGCAGATTTTCTCAATTTCTATTACTTTCCTTCATTGAAATACAGAGATTCATTATTTATTCAGATGCCTCCTGCCCCTTCAGTTCGATAATTTCTAGAGTTGAGGAATAATTTTAACTTAATAACATGAAATCTCTAAAAACAAAACATTCACATTTTTTTTATAATTCCATAGAACTAATAACTTTGTATTGTTTTACTGATTATTTTCTTTCTTATAATTCTGAAGATAGAAAGCGTTGTTTTTAATTAAACTGAAATTGTCTCTAAAATTATATCATATCATTATTGAAACAACAAAGCCATGAAAGCCTAGAAAAGTGTTTTGTTAAAAAAGATTATACTACATTTTGTATTGACATTGCAATACCAATGTACAAGTATTTATCTTCAATATGGATGCTGATCTTGCCATTTAGGACCCAATTCAACTGATCATTAATAACTGGATATCCCAATCTTAGATATTGAGTGGGTAATTTACTCATGACTTAAACCTTAAATAAAGTTTTGTAGCAAGATAAATCAGTAGAGTACATTCACACCATATTTATCTCAAATGACTAAAACAGTTCAACACTCTTTTATATCTACAAGTATAAAGTTCATTACAATTATCAAGATTTTCAAAAGAGATAGTTGAATTAAATGAACAGAAATATGAGGAATTCATGTATCAGACATAATTTAATTGATACCATCTAGCAATACTTTTAACTTTTAAATAATTACAATGTGCATGCATATGTATGAAACAATTTTCATGCATACATGTATGTATGAAACAATGTAAATGCATATGTATTAAACAATGTAAATGCATATGTATGAAACAATGTACATGCATATGTATGAAACAATGTACATGCATATATATGTATGAACACCCAAGCCATCACATAACTTAAGGTCTCCATTCTAGATGCAAGGTTTACTTTTTTTTATTTTTTTACAATTTAATTTTTGGCTTACCTCTAAAATTAATGACAGACATGCTGGATAGAATACCATGAATGACAAGTAGTGTGCTATTACTGACAGACAACCATAACAACACATGGAATCTAGTTGTTTAACACCTAAATCAAAAAGAGTAAGAAAAGAATTTAAGGATGTACCCTTCTGAGGAGCCAAAATTTTAGAGTATTTAACTTTTTTTCAAACCTAGATTTTTGCAATGTTCTTACCCTATAAATTCAATATATAAAGAAAAATTTATATGTTGTTGTGCAAATTATTTTGCTACAGCTGTTTGAAAGTGACAAATTTTAGCACTTGCGCGTTTTTAGGCATTTTTGCCCTTTTTTAACTACTTTCATTGAAAAAATCTAGCTTAGAGTATTTAACTTTTTCTCATACTTTCTGAAAAGCTGTAAATAGAAGGGATGAACAAATTAAGCCCCCAAAAATCATATGTTAGTGTTGATATAAGAAAGTTTTGTCCCATTTTTATGCTTTTTATGGGCTATTTCAGCATTTCCATATTTCACTAAAAATTTAGATTTTCTAAATTTTTTAAACAGCTAATAGCTTAAACTTCATTTGTTTTGTGATTTTTTATTGCAAAAATATATGATACTATTTTTAAAAAAGCAAAAATAAATCATAAGTGCATATTTTCCTCAAAAAAATGTTTTTTTCTAACCCAAACCCTATTTTGACATGAATCCAACAGCCAATTATGGCATTAATTTTCAATTTGAGATTACTCTGAAACCACTTGATAGAAATGAATAATTTTTTGACACAATTTAAAGATAAATATAAATTTTGTTAATTCATTGCTATTGTACATAAAATATAAATATTTTTTTTAATTATTTCAAAATGAGATTTCAACGAGACTGAAACATCAGACGAATATATCCTTAAGAGCTATTTTACACAAATTTTTAAGAATCATAATATTGGCATTGAAAACTCAATAAGTAATATATACTGTGAAAGTACTATTGTTTGTGGAGTTCCAAATTTCAAGGATTTCTGGGGGAGTTTAAACCAAGAAATTAAGTTCACAATGAAATGCATTTTTTCCTGGTGTTTTTATTGCATTGAACTTGAAACCACGATTTTAAGTACCCATGAAATAGTGAAATTAATGAAAACCATGAAAATTGATGTCTAAGAATTAAAGTACTTCCACGGTACTTTACTAATTCTTATAACAAGAGCTTCATAATTAATTTATATGGTCCTGATAAAGTTCAAACTCGAATCAATAAAGCTTCACATGTAATATATACGAGTATGTCACATTGACTGGATCAATGTTACCAAATCTTAAACTAGGGCTTCATAAAAACAGCATATCCAGGGTTTCACATATAAAATACAGTTCAAACTGACCTGATAAAGTACCATCTCCTATAACCAAAGCTTCATATATACAATAAAGTTTATACTGACCTGATAAGTATATGTTATCTGGATTTTGACATCTGTATATCGTAAAATATCATCCTGAGCCAGAATATGAAGCACAGGGGCGAGTGAGCGCAGCGAACGAGCCCCAAGCTTCATATTCTGGCGAGCGGGATGATATTTTACAATATTCCAGCTTTCAAAATTCAGATAACTTGTTTATCGTCTTTTATTTCTTATTTCTATATTTCTATACAATAGTTTATTAGGTTTTGTGTCAAATTCTCCCAAGATTGCGCGGGAAATGAGGTTCATTCATTTTTTGTAAAAAATGGGAAATGTTTTGTTGTTATTTTTTGACTTCACAATATCTTTCGTCGGCTAACGATATTAAATTTAGATCTTTTTGATCGAACATTGTTAGCAAATCGAAATAAAGTCGTTTTTTTTCATTGCAGAACTTCTCATTGTTTACATTTGTCTTTGAGTTCCTAGGCACTTTTATGACGTCACAATGTAAACAAAATGGCGGCTCTGCTGAAGTTATCAGCGACCTAGTTTCCGTATTTTTTCGACCGTCTCGTTTTTATTTTTGTGTATTGGTGACGGTAATTTGTTTACAAAATTAAAATCAGAAAATATAATAGATTCTTTATGCAATTAAGATTTATTTCTTGCGAACCGGATAAAAAGGATATTGCTTGTCAAACATTGGGAGAATTGACTTGATAAGTCCAGGTCAACCTCTTGATAAGTTCGGGTCAACCGGATATGGCTTTTGTGGAAGGGCTCTGTAGGCTGAGATAGGCGGAGGGAAAGACAATAAAGTACCAACTCCTATAACCAAAGCTTCACATATACAGTACAGTTTATTACCTGATAAAAGTACCAACTCCTATAACCAAAGCTTCATATATACAATAAAGTTTATACTGACCTGATAAAGTACCAACTCCTATAACGAATGCTTCACATATACAATATGTTCAAACTGACCTGATAAAGTACCAACTCCTATAACCAAAGCTTCACATATACAATCTAATGTTATTACTGGTCCTATAACAGACATTCCTTCAGCTATATTCTTCTGTACTTCTTCCTGTGTTTTGGATTTCAGAGCATACTTAGCTAATGCACAGGCTTTAGATAAGTCAACTAACAACAGGAAAAATGGGAGGGCTTCACTGCAAATACAATATACAATATGCATAACCCTTGCAAACAGTGTTTACTATAGATAACAATATTCCTTCATTCATGTACCCTAGATAAGTATGTCTCCGGATTTCTAATACGTGGCAGATAATATACAGCATCTTGTCACACAATTTTAGGTGTACTCAATTAGTGGATCTTAATACTCATAATCAATTTCATTGTGTCTTTTGTTAATGTATATGTATATAAACATGCTTCTCTGTGTTTACTATATTTTTGAAAAAAAGTATTTATTTGTAATATGTTATTATGTTTTTGCAATGCATGTAATGGAAAGGGCTTTCTGAGTTTTAGAACTTGTGCCTAATCCTTTTGTCTATTATTTGACAATAAACTATGTTTAAATTAACAATCTGTGTTTTGTGAAACATTAATGCCTCGAGGAGTAGTTAATGACAAAACTTGAGCATGAATTCTAGTTTGTGAGCTTTTGAAATATTAATAATAAGTATTCATAAATTCTGGTGTCAATTGAAACACACCTGCGAAATACAAAACCCATATCACTTATCATTCAAAAGACATTTTCTCAAAGATGAGGTTAATTCTCTCAGAAATAAATTTTCCAACTATTGTTTAGTTCAAGTAAAACTGTCATGATGCAATAAAACTGAACTATTGTCCATGACAAAATCAGATTATTAAGTTTGCCAAAGGGATAAAAATCAAATAAGGAATAGTTAAAACAAAATATAATTTCATATTTGTGGCAAATTTCATCAGATAGTTGCATGCCAAGGTCAAAGTGATGAGGTAAAATATTCTAGTTCACCTGAAAGGTTTACGTTGTAAAGGGAATAAGCATGTAAAATAAGAAAGCCCTATAGCTTGCTATTCAAAATATGTTTATGCAGTTGTTCAAGGTAATGAGGTCAAATATTCTGGCATCAACTGAAAGGTCTTGCCAAAAGGAATATACATTTGAAATATAATAGCCATATCACTTACCATTCAATAGATATACCAATGTTAAAAGTTTGTTTTTTTTTTTCTCAAAAAGTCTATTGTATGCCTAGGTCAAGTTCACAAGGTAAAATAATCTGAAACTGTTTGAAAGTTCATGCCAAAAGGAATACACATGCAAAATATGAAAGCCATATACTATTTTGTGACCACGAAAATAAACATTTATACAGTCTCAAATGCATGTGTGTAAAAAAGGGGGGGCAGAAAAAAAAGAAAGCAATTTGTACTGTCTGTTCCTGCTAAATCTCGATATATACTTACTGTAATCCTGATAAATCACTACTGAACACTTTTACTATAACTACGGTGAACACAAAACTGGAAAATATTGTCAAGGATCCAGAGATTCCTGGAATATACAATATAATAGTAAAATAGAATTTGAAATAAAACTTAACTTACCATATGAGTATATGCAAATGGTCCGGACCGTTCTTGTGTACGGTCCAAATATGTGCAGGTCTGGAACATATATAAAACTGACACTATGCATTAACTTCACAATAATTGAACATTTTGTTAAGCAAAATAAATAAGCAGGAATACAGAGTTTATTTCTTTTTATGCCAAACTTTGGTTTATAGTTTAGTAATAATAGATGTATCTATGCTATATCTGCTACTGTGTTTATACCTGTAGTTGCTACTCTACTTACAAGAATCAAAAGCAGTTTTATAAACTTAAAATACCATGAATTTAGGCACAAAACATCTACTTCGTGCGCAACCAATTGTCAATCAAAAGAAAGAAAATGATAAATGTCCTATGACTGCAAACCAGTCAACAATGTACATTCATTGTAAGTTGACCATAATTATACTATTGGACCCTTCCAGGGGCCAGGGCACCTGATGATACCTCAATTTTTGTAGGGGCTCACACTGCTAGTGCTTTTATATTTCTGTGGCATTCTTGGTTCATTTGATTGTTTGTTTTGTCTATGTCATGCTGTCTCAATTTGTGTTGGATAAGAATTGCAGTGTTTTTGGATTATTGATTTCAGAATTTCCTCTTTAATTTCTTTTGCTTTGGTATTTATTTGCCTATATATTGGCCTAAATTTAAAAGGCTTACAACATATAGGAAAAATGATACGGAGTGAATGTACATGTAACAAAAACACACACGATACAAAGAAAGCTCCAGTTTATCAAGAACAGGGCTTTTATTCCTGTCTACATCTTGGTGTCGCCTGACGGTCTTCAACCAGTTGATATTTACATGTCTATAATCGTGTGATAAACAAATAAGTAAAATATCTGGTCAAACTGCTTTTAAAAGGTAAAATGTACACATATTAAATCAAACATAAAATTTTAAACTTAATGCATGCAAAAGATAAAAGATCTTTAAAAAGTTTATAATTTTACATTTGATTAAACAAGCCAAGATATTTTTTACCTTTTCACGCACTTAAAACTCATCTGTTAATTTGTGTTTATTTTACGAAAGAATATAGAGTAAATGAACATGAGACCATAACACATGTATTAACTGCAACTGGCCATTTCGGAAATTAATTCCTCATCAGCAGCACTAGAACCCAAACATAGGAAATCCACAATTTCAAAAAAATGTTTAAAATAGAGCACTTTTTATTTTATATAATCGTGTGACAACACAAATTCATGAATTGCTGTTCAATAATATTTCATAGCAAAACTTAAATATTTTATTTGTCATGTTTGTAATGTACACTATAATACATTTGACATAAAAATACAATGTCCATGTGTAGAATATATGTTATAGAAATATTGAAACTTAAAATCTTACCTACCTAACAAATATTTGGATCCAAGCTGTCTTATATTTCTAAACTGCAGGTAGAGATACATTACAGCTAAACATCTTGTTATAGACAGTACCATCAAATCTGAGCTATCGTCAGCCTGTAGGTGTATGAAACAGGTAATGTGTAGTTCATGAAATTGTAAATTTTTTATTCGGGTGGTTATCATCTCATAAAATATACATATTATATTGTAATTTTGGGTAAGGATACATAAGAATTAAATTTTATTTGATTTGAAAATACAACACTAAGAAAAAATAACAAAAAATTCTTTTATATTGACTTAATATATGGCGATATTTTTTTTTCAAGTTTTGTACAGTGGAACCTGTCTGGAGAGACCACCCCTTTTGCCATCAGAAAGTGGTCTTTCAAAAGAGGTTTATTTCAAATGAATTTTTCACGGAGTAGACAAATTGTGGGGGTCTTCCAAAAGAGGTCGGTCTTTAATAACAGAGGTCTCTCAAGACAAGTTTCACTGTACTATATTTCATGACAATTCAGATGTGTGTTCAGCTGAAAGCTGTTACTGTTGCAAAGTTTTCTGTTCTGGATTTGGTGTCTTTTGCAATATTTATTCACATATATCTGTTTGTTTTCTCTATGTAAAAAACATTCTAATTTGTTATATTTATACTGGTATTTACATTTTTGCATTTTTGATGAGTACCATATATTGTATTTTGTGAAAAACATATCCCCTCAGTAGTAGTTAGGAATGATCCTTTAGCATGAACAGTAATTTACATATGCATCTTGATCCTTTGGGGCAAGAAAAACACATATCATTTCATATATGAATATTTACCATTTCCTTTTCACAAACGTAATTCCATCCACATATTCTAGTTCCTGCTGTAAACAAACTGACAGACAGAAAGCATGTTGCTATGGTGATAGTCCCAATAATTATCTCCCATGGATGGGAGGCACAAAAGTACCCATGGGTATGGAAAAGATTGGACAGCATATCCTGATTAACTGCAAAAGAATAAAACCAATTATGAACACATGTAAAAAATATTTACTCAAAGAATACATTGTTTCTCAATTAAAAAAAATAATGAAAGCTTTGTTTTTTTTATTTCCATACAAAGTCAATTTCAGTCCAGGGTATGTCACAGTACTGATTGAAAGGGCCTAAGATAGAGAAAAAATAAATAACACAAAAAATATTATTTGTTTCTGAATTTTAGAAATGAAAATATATCATTTGCAAGTCGGTGAGTATCACCATTCTAAAGTCTAAAGTCTCCAGGGCTAAACATAAAATTTCCTCCTGAAGTTTGACTTCGCATTTTAATTATCTCCACAGTGTAAATTTAAAAAATGCTGGCTTAAAAAGATAATAACCTGGACAACATCTCTAGTTTTAGATCAAATTATAACACAGTGAATGTTCTATCGTTAAGAACAAGAGGCTCTCAAGAGCCTGTATCGCTCACCTGGCCCTTGATTAACATAGACATTTTATGTTACACTATAAATCCAATATCCCTAATTAGTTAAAGGGGAGAAGACCTCTGTTAGTTAAAAATGTTTTATAACAATTGAAAAAAAGTTGCTTAAACAGTTCAGTGTTTTGTTTGTAAGTTTATTGTGCATTTGTTAGTCAGTGCTCTACCATTCTTTTTTCATATATATATATATGGGATTTTTTTTTAGTTAAATTACAGATCAAAGTTCTGTTGGCTGCATTTTAGCATCAGAGACTAAAAAATAAAAGAACTGAATTTGAATGTTTTAGTAGATACAAATCTTCTTATTTTTGGGTCCACTGTTCTATTCGATGAACAAAACTGTGAAATTTTTAAGCTTTTTCAAAAATTCATCATCAAAAGTAAGCGTTTCAATTCTCGAGCCACTGAATATCTCATACAAATTCCTTTACTTTCCACATTGTCTATTCCTTAATATCCTTCTTTCTAAACCCTTTATTATATTTAATCAATATAGTTATTTAGCATATAAGAATATTCTGAGCATGTAATTTATTATATGAATATACTGCGTCTTTTTTTTATATGGAGACATATTTATAAAAGCATTGTTATGCTTGTTTCTGAATCCTATTTGTTGTTTCTATATGTATATGTATAATATTTGTATGTTACTTAACTAATAAATAAATATGTTTAAACCAAACTGTCAGATTTTACAATTCTTTTATTTTTTAGTCTCTGATGCTAAAATGCAGCCAACAGAACTTTGATCTGTAATTTAACTTAAAAAAATCCCATAATATATATGAAAAAAGAATGGTAACAAGAGCACTGACTAACATGCACAATAAACTTACAAACAAAACACTGAACTGTTTAAGAAATTTTTTTTCAATTGTTATAAAACATTTTTAATGCATCATTATCAAGATATTAAGTACATTAAAATATCAAATTATAAGACTCTTGAAAAAACTAATGAAAAGGGTTTGTTTTAAATAAACAAACCCTTTTCATTAGTTTTTTTTTCAAAAATCAAAATGTATGCATGCTTTATTTATTTGTTACATTATAAGCATTCTTTTTTAGCATAGACAAATGCACAGATTTAAGGATATAATTATACATATTGAATTTAAGAATCTGCAGGAATTCATACATATCTGATGTCTTTATTTTAATGCATATTATTCGTGACACAATAAATGACAATGACAAAAGATTTACAAATTAATTGATCAATTATAAATATTAAAACTCACATCTGGATATCTTTCGTGCTCTGTTCAATCACTTGTCATATGCATGTACATATCGTTTACAGAATAAACCTAAGGCTAAAATATGTCTAACCTAAATAATGTCCATAATTTTTTATCACCTAAGTACAATGCTAAAGAGAGTTCAACTGAAGATTTCTTATATACCTTCCAGGAATTCTCGAAACATGTAAAACTATTCAAATGTGTCAATTCAGGACCGTGTTGTATGGTAAGAAATTTACAGAAAATAACAAAATAGATAAATCATTCAAAATGATTTTTTTTTATAAATACATGTATATGTCTAAATTTCAGATGATTGACATGTAAAAAGAATTAAACTACACAGTTACTTCATAATGGTAGCCATAACCATTATCATGAGTATTTCATAGGATCCTGACCTCTGACCAATGCACCGGCCAACATATATTTTGTACACATAACATTCTACAACTCATTGGGAACTACAAATTCTTTCATAGACGGCCATTTCAAAGGTGATATGACCATGTCCAGCATGTTCACTCAGTTCAGTGAGCAGGGGGGGGGGGGCTTTGCCTATGCACCATAGGTTTCAGGACAATAACCAGAGGCTCCAAGGAGCCTGTATCGCTCATCTGGTTTTCATTTGCAACAATCAAGCTAACATTGTAAGTTATACAGTTGAACTTCAGTCTCTCCAACTTTGGTAGCTCAAACACAACCAATATCTTGAACTGTATTTAAAGTCTGATCATGTTTTACTCTATGTCTTTGTTGGGCTTTTTTGACAAAAAACATTCTTGCTAATGACCACTTTTGACACCATTTTTGAAGTCTAGACATCATTTTGTAAATGGCGGTCAACGACAATTTTTAACACCATAAAGTCGCAACATCAATATCTTTTTGGAAACCGAATTTCATTGAAATCAGACAATGCTGAATTTTCCCGCCTTTTTTGGTGGCCATTTTGAAAATGGCAGTCAACGAACAATTTTTAACATCAGTTTTGAAGTTGCCACATCAATACCTATTTGGAAACCAAATTTCATTGAAATTGTTCAACACCAGTTTTGAAGTCGCAACATCAATATCTATTTGGAAACCAAATTTCATTGAAATCGGACAATGTTGAATTTTCCTGCCTTTTTTGGCAGCCATTTTGAAAATGGCAGTCGACGAACAATTTTTAGTTGCCACATCGAAACCAAATTTCATTGAAATCGGACAATGTTGAATTTTCCCGCCTTTTTTGGCAGCCATTTTGAAAATGGCGGTCAACGAACAATTTTCAACACTGGTTTTGAAGTCGCAACATCAATATCTATTTGGAAACCAAATTTCATTGAAATCAGACAATGTTGAATTCTCCCGCCCTTTTTTGGCGGCCATTTTGAAAATGGAGGTCAACAAACTATTTTCAACACCAGTTTTGAATTCGCAACAGCATGGCAAACATTTCATCATCTTACACTTAACCTTCATCTTCTATAGTTTAGGAACTAAAAGACAAAAAATACAAAAATTAAAAAAATTCGGTGAAAAAAGGGCAATAACTCCTACAAGGGGTTTTGGATTTTCTTCAAAATTTCAGGGTGGGTAGATCTTGATATGCTGAACATTTTTGCAATTTAAAGTTGACCTCTATCTGTTATAGTTTTTCAAATAAAAAATAAAATAAATCAAAATTTTGAAAATTTTATGGAAAAAGGGCAATAACTCCAAGACGGGTTTCAGATTTTCTTCAAAATTGCAGGGCAGGTAGATCTTGCCATGCAAATCATTTTTACCTCGAACAGATTTTTGATATCTGTAACGGTTTCGAGTTATATGCAAAATACAGCAATTTACTCCTTTGTTCTATTTTTAGTAACAGCAGCAATGTTGTTTGATCCTCGGACTAATCGAACACAATTTTGAAACTGCATACCCTGGTGATGCTTCAGGCCAAGTTTGGTTACAATTCGCCCAGCAGTTTCAGAGGAGAAGATTTTTGAAATTGTTGACGGACGGACGACAGACGCAAAGTGATGGCAAAAGCTCACTTGGCCCAGTGATTTAGCTAGCGCTCGTCACTTTCGCCATTGACGAATCATTTTTGGAAGTGGCGAGTTTTTTAAGCCTGCAATTCGTCACTTGAAATTTCAAAAATTGCCAAATATTAAAGTATTATGTCCATAATCTTTGTCACTGTAATCTAATTGTCCAAACTGACACTTTAATTACACCTGTAATGCTAATTAAAGGATTAGTTCAGTTGTAAACAAACACCGTCCGTGATTTGTTTACCTGTGTTCCTGGCCTGTTATCATTAATTACCGGTCAATCAGAGGTAACCTGCTCACCTGTATGGCAATTAACTATCAGTTGTTTAAAATTTAAATCTTTCTTTCAGCAGAATTTTCATAATTAATAGGTCAAACTTCCCCTTTGAATTTTTGTTAAAAGATCACGTTTTTTGAAAGTTGGGTTATTTCCCTTTAATGATGTCTTTAAAATGAATTTATTTTTTTAGAATTGAACCTATGCTGATATTTGCTCTGGTAATTATAACAGAAAATTCATATTTTATCACTATTAAAGCTTAAAATGTGTTTATTAACAACATTTGTTTGATATTTTGCAAAATAATTTCTTTTATAATACAGATTTATAGAAAGTTTTATGTGTAATAAGTTACAAAAAGTTTACCTGATTGTGGTCAATTAAACAAACTTCACCTCTTTCAATCTTTTGAAGAGGTATGATGCCACTACTAATAAAACAGCGGCAGTAGAATACCGAAGGAACAAAGGGGTGATATTCACAAAAATCGAAGTCCAAAGACAGGGCAAAAACGAGAACACAGAAAACAATGACGTTAGACACAAAAACAATGACGCCAGACAGACACAAAGCACAGAACCAGAAACCACAACATTCAGAACAAAGGCACTCACAGTGTGAACTCCAGTGAAACTGAGAGTGACATCAGGTGCTCCGGAAGGGTAAGCATGTCCTGCTCTGTTAACAGCACCCGTCACACTGTGAGTGATTCAATCCGGGAAAATGTCAAAGTCGGTAGTCAAATCCGGGAAGACGTGAATCTAGCTGAAAATGTCCACTTTCATTTGGGATACTGACACGTCATATCTTTCAATGATGCTATGGTGACGGCCATAGAATAAATGAATAAATTAATTTCAAACACATAGCTGAACTTCTGTAAATCTAAACTTCTGTAAATGTTATAGGAACCAGAAAGAGCATTATAAATCTGGAACAAGGATGTGCATATTTAAATACAACCAAATACAGAAAAATTATAAATCATAAAATTAGTATCTCATACAACACATTGCACTGCGAAATTTATACGCAAAAGTGACTAATGGTCTCAAAATCCTAGCTAAATCCCTGCTTGGCCTTTTAGGCCAGGTGAGCTAAAAATGATATTTTTAATGAAGAATGAATATTAACTTTCAATTAGAATCAAAGATCCATATTTCTTTCACTCACATGTATGTGAGCAATTTGTCTTATCCTTCTGGAACACTTCATGATACCTCCAGTTTTTGTAGGGATTCACATTGTTATTGCTTTAGTTTTGTGACGATTTGTTTATTTGTTTGTTTGTTTTGTCTTCATACATGTAAGGTTGTCTAAGTTTGTGTTAAATATGAATTGCAGTCATGGCAGTGTTTTGGGGATTTATTATTTTAGATTTCTTATTGCTCCCTTTTTTTCTTCTGTATTCGTTTTGCAGCTGTATTCTCTTCCTGTGCGGAGCTTCAATGAAGAAAAGATAGAAGTCCTGTGATGCTCCAATGTAAGAACTTAAGGGTCTCAAGTCTTGTGCCAAACAGTTTCTTTGTTTAGGGTGGGTAGGAGAAGTCTGATTGCATAATCCTGAATTCCCCCCAAAAACCATTTTTCAATTCTGAGCATCAAAATCTGATTATGCAAATGCCTATCATTGCCTATAAAATGGTAATCCTGAATTCCCACTAAAAACACATGTACATGTAAAATGACTGATCCAAGCATCCACGAAAGGTCCATTCACTCCTCTATGTTGCATAATCACCCAACAACTATTATATACAATAATTTAAGTGATCTTCACCTTAAACAGTATTACTGCTTTCTACTTCATAAAATACACGTAGTTTATTCATTCTATCAATCATTCAATCACATTACCATTACTGCAAAAGAAGAAATTAACCAATTTTATTTTCAAAATCAAGAAATATAAGATTTATAAGAAAAGAATAATGTTCAAATTAAAGTAATGCATGGGACATGTGGAAAAAACTATGTTAAAATTTACATAGTGTGTATCTATGTAAAGATTAATGATAATAGCATACATCTGTCACATAAAAAATATTTAATCCATGACAAAGATGTTCTGGACAGACAGACAAACAGACAGAGGGACAAACAGGAGGACAAGAGTAAAACTGCATACCCCCTTTGCTACAGAGCGGGGGTATAATTTATTAGGGAGGAATATTTATCCCTTGAAAGCTTGCCTTAATTCTGTTTATACTTGAAATACAGCAAACACAGAATATTTACAATACTATACTGAAAAACTTTTCCAGAAAAAAATTGAAGTTAAATGAAGAACAAAAGGTTCATGTTATAAATGCAATAAAAATATCCTAAAATAATCATCATTTTCTTACATCAATATTTATAATTCATTAACTTGAATATCTTGTACATGCAAATAAATAATACTTTGTAAAAATAACAAGAGTTGTCAGAAGACAACATAGCTCGCCAGGGATTCCAGTAACCTCAATGCACAATAAATTTGTAAGTTATAGAAAGCTCTCTTCACAAGAAAGTCACATATCAAATATAAACACCCTATCACTAAACGACTTAATTCTAGAAGCAAGTTTAAGGTTTTTTAAAAAAAAATTGCCCTTAGGGCAAGGTCAAAATGTCTACAACTACGGTACCATCAGAAAGCTCCCATAAAAAGAATGTCACATACCAAATATGAACACCCTACCACTAACAAACTTCATTCAAGAAGCAAAGTTAAAGTTTTTAAAAAAATTGCCCTCAGGGCAAGATCAAAATCAAAATGTCTACAAATATGGTACCAGAAGAAAGCTCTCATCATAAGGAAGTTATATATCAAATATGAACACCCTACCACTAAAAGCCTTCATTCTAGAAGCAAGGTTAAAGTTTTACAAAAAATTGCCCCCAGGGAAAGGTGAAGGTCAAAATGTCTACAAATATGGTACCGCTAGAAAGCTCCCATCATAAGGAAGTTACATACCAAATATAAACACCCTACCACTAATCATAACATACAAATGTAGCTACTCCAACAAAGAAATGTTTCACAGCAAAAATAAATAAGTACATGGCATGAAGGCGCACGCTACATATCCTTCTTGAATAACAGTCATATGTGTACATTTAGTATTGTTTTTTTTATTGTTTTCGTTTTAAAATAAACTTTAATAGGCAGTTAAAGCGCGCAACTTCAACTTACATTATTCAAATACTTGTTGGAACCCCCTATTTTCTGGAAAATGTTTCATGGTCAAAATGTCTACAAATACTAGTATGGTACCAGAAAAAAAGCTCTCATCACAAGGAAGTCACATACTAAATATTAACATCCTAGCTCTTCAGGTCTCAATTCCACAAGCCAGGTTAAAATTTTGCTGACGCCGGAAACGCCGACGCCGGGGGTAAGACAATAGCTCTCCGGACATTCGTCCCGGCGAGCTAAAAATCTGCAGCTTTTCTATCTAATGAGGTCTTGATATTCTAGACTAAATTTTAATTGGGACATATTTTAGACTATTGTCATGATTAATATTTTAAGTTTTATATTGATAAAAATGAAACATGCCCTCCCACATTATGTTTTCTGATGGTAGCCATTCTATATTGGATGCAAATTTATTTACACAATATTTTTGAAGGGATCAACAAGGAATCACTGTGATTTAAGATTGGTTTCAATTGATCATGTAACTCTTTTAAAATGTGCAATCCCATAGGTTCCCATTCTTGATGGGGTGCAGACTGCAGATTTGGTATATGTTTTTTTTAAAGGGGATCATCTAGGAATCACTATGATTTAGTTTGGTTTTCATTGGCTATGTAGTTTAAAGATGGCTTTTGTTGATGACTTGCCAGACACATTTTTAAAAAGGGAACCATTAAACATTTAAAAGTAAATTTTGACTAAGTTCGGTTGTAATTTAAATACCGGTAGTTGTTTCAGAGAGTTGAATTTTTAACTATGTTCACTGCTTTGCACACATCTTTTACCTTTCTTCAAGGGTATAATGTACATTTGTACTACATGAACCAAAGGATCATCATGATCATTGGCTTAGTAATTTTGAGTTAGATTATGATTTGATTAGTAAAATTTGTTTCTGACTCAAAAGTTACATATTTTTTACTGATCAAATCCATGTCTAAAATGAAAACATTAAGCAATTGTTCTGAGTTGAAACTAACTTGACAACATGAAGTTCTGTAGTAGTTATGCCACAAAACAAAATTACTATTTTGACGGATATTTAAATAATCATTGTGAATTCTGTTCAAATATATGCATCAAACATAAATATATAAGATATAATACACTTACATGTACATATTTTATCATATTTTTCATAGCATCAGGGAAAATATATCATCATATTCTATTCTTTTCGATGACATTTATGTTAATACAGAGCTGGCCGGTGAGTCTGCACGCCTTAAACTAATTCTTTACATTTACAAGGCTTTAAAGTGGACAACTTAGCCCTAAAAAAATAAATTGTGTGTTTGGGATAACATGGTTTTCAAAGTTAGGTAGGGTAGGTAAGAAATTTTTTTATTTAAAAATTTTTTTTTTACATTGTAGTAATGGAGGAGCATTTCTGACTTTAACAGTGCTTGTTGTAAAATAGGCAAATGTTAGGGTAGGCATAAAATTATAGTAGGGTCGGGTTACCCTAAACACACCATTTTTTTTTAGGCCTTAGAAATGTATGTAAATATTGGCTTTGAATCCTTGAGTATAACACTTTTGAAAAATTCAATTAAGATTTAGAAAATTTGTCTGTACATGTGGGGTCCTGAACAAAGTTTGACCAATTAAACATTGTATTGGCCAGTGTGTCAACACATGATCTTGAAACCCAGCATAGGAATGTTAAAAACAAAGATTTAACAAAAAGTAATAGTTTTACTTTAACAAATTCACAATTATACGAAACTAACATCTTCATGTTGGAAAATACAAATCAAATTTCTGTTTTGTGATACTTGTGTGCCTTCAACACTAAACATAATACTAAATTTCTTATACAATTTATTTTGTATTCCGTGTGACGCCGCCCTTACACAATATATGATTTCAGTTCCGAAACAATGAATTACAACTTTAACTCCTCTCACATCTGCTTCAGGACGAAAAGCATTTACAATTACCAACCAAGTTCGTTTTTCTTACGGCGTGGTTGGTAAAAAATAAGATTGACCCGGCTACAGTTCATGATTATGAAACCCACTTGGCACTTTGACATTGTGTTTGATGATTGAGTCAAATTCATTTATGCGATTTCTTTTCCTTACAAATTTCACATACCTACCGTTTCAACTACTGTACAGTATTTTAAACATCATGGTCACCTTAATTTCGAATATCTGCTTATACGACTTGCAACACCAACAACCTTGCAAAGAAAACGGAAGTGATGCTAGGCAGTTGTTATTTCTATCATTTCCGGTATATTTTCTATTTTTAGAAAAAGAAAGTAGGCAATTTGATTGGTTCCCTGCCGATAAACATAGAGACCTTCCGAAAATTGTATCAGACGTGGCTAGTGATGTCACCAACAAAATTGACAAATTGTTTGTAAACATTGAGTAAGCACTCTTAAATCATACATAAAAGAATACACATTTTTGAATTGCACCTTGGAATTTTGAAGCAGACTGTTCTCTGTGCAGGAGTCAAAACAGTGTCCATGAATGACAGATGTGACAGACAACTTGTCTTTTGACTTGTTAAAAGCTGTATTTTCTTTTGTCTGGTTGTTTTTATCATGATTTTCTTTTATTTTGTCTGGTTGTTTTGATTTCACGATTTTCTTTTGGGATCACTTGAATTGTGCCCCAACAATACTTGTACACCCCCTGATTCATTTATCTTACCTGCACGAACAATATACATGATATACGAAGGAACAAAGAACGATGCATGAAAGCACGAGAAACGATACACGAACGCACGATAAATGAACTAACGAAAGGCTATACGCACAACAGTATCGTCTGAACGAACGATTCATATCGTGTACACGAACGAACGCTGTTATCGTGCGTGCAGACAAACGAACGCTCTTATCGTGCAAACGAACGAACACTAAAAAGTATGCACAAACGAACGCTGTAATCATATGCACAAAGGAACGTTTTTATTTGATGTGCAAATGGTTTACAGAGTATTATTTCACATTGGACAGCAACACATGTATAAATTGATTTCGCCGGCTTTTGACTAAAATATCTTAGGCTTAACGGAACGTCTGATACATTTTGAATTTGTTAATTTAGTGTAAACAATATTTATTCAGTAAACAAGCAAGTATAAATAAATAGATACAATACATTACAATTAGGATTCAGAAACAAGCTGATAAGCTTTTATAAATCTGTCTCCTACATAATATACACGATAATTATACTAACAAATACATAGGCATAGGCATGCCATTTGTTAATTTACTTATTTTATTGTCAAAAAGAACAATTGGATTGGATACACGTTATTACAACGTAGTACAATAAGAATAAACAAATACAAGAGATGACAGAAATAGAGTTGATTTGCAAATATATTTTTCATAAAAAATGCATTTATATGTAGTTATAATTCATTGAATTTGTGTTGCTGGAGCGTGAAAATATTCACTAATGCTGGTAATATCGAATGTCTGATAGTAACGCAAAACAGGTCAATATTCTTTTCATTAATCTATTTATTTATTTATTTTCTGCGTAAACAATTACAAAAATTTGAAAAAGTAACGGAAAAAATAGACTTTGCGGTTGCTGTCTCTGCTTTTGCTGATTACTTATCCTTTACCGTGATCTTTGTACAGCTACACGATTTATTCCTTGTACTGTGTATTTGCTTGTGTATCAATCTGATAGCGAGTTCATATTTGGCACATGCAGGTATCGTCTTTACCTTGGACCAATAAAACTCTTTGTCTACACCTAGACCAATACCATATATACACATTAAGTGTTTTCATAATTCTATAATTGAGGTTTCCGGGAGAAGGTATAATATATATTTTAACTGCGACTGCATATTTGTTCAACCTAAAACAGTTTCTACTACTGTAGGGAGGTCAGACATTTTTCAAAGTGTTCTTTGTTCAAAATAAAAGCCACACAGAAAGACAGCCTGATTAAAAACAAACAAAATGGTGCTTAGATTTTAAAAATCGGATCATGTGTTCAAAAGTTACGGCAGATTGAAATCTTAAAAATTGGCTCCAAAAATTTATACAAAATAGTCGCCATAAGACAAAATGATGTAATTCTTGAAATTTATAATTGGATATTGTAAATTAAGGCTTTTGATTTTTGTTAGAACTTAGTAAACCTGATGGTTTATGGACCTTTCCTCAATAGAAAGACACTAGTAACAAGCCCTTTACAATCCAGCAACATTTGTCCTTTCAGCATAATTTGAACTTGAAAATTCCTATGTATTTCAATGGGAAATTTAAAGTAGCACCAATTTTGCCTAATTTTTTCCCACTTTTTTGGAAATTTTGCCCAAATTATTAAATATTTCATCAGGACTTAGTTTTTACAATAAACTTCAAGTCCAATCACATTTGTAAACATAGGTTTGTTTGTTGTTTGTCATCAGCAACATTTGTTCTTTTACATTTGTATGGTAAAAATTTGGTGCCATTTTGACTCCTCGGTGTGGATTTCGGCCATGGGTCCTTAAGTATTATTACTCTCAACTCATACATAAGTAGACAGGTCACCTTAATTTGATGATTATTAACACTTCACATATTTTGGATTATAAAAGGAGAAGAGTTATATTTATTTGGTCAATAGAAACCTGTAAAATGAGGGGATAAAATCAGACACACCTCCATTATTACATGGTTATCAGTAAAATCATGGTTGTGTCTGACCTTCCTAGAAAGTATTTCAATTTACCTTTTGCAATTATACGGGGGAATTTTTCTGTAACATTTTATTATTCGGAACAAATACTATGTCGGAACTTCTGTCACAGGGTGTCGCTTGTGACATTGTGTTTGTGTATTTACCTTCAACAGGTTTAATAGTTCGCAGAGATGAAGTATGATTTATAAATTCCGACTTGCAGAACTGAAGTCAAAATGTGTTGCAGAGATGATGTATGCTATTTTTTTCTAAATTCACGGAGATGAAGTTCAGTCGAAAAACGACTTAAACATACTGACAAAACGTGTATACATAACATAAACAGGTGTTATATCTTTACATATCAGAAATTCTTTTAATTACCTGAAACCTCTGAAATTTACCAATCTTGTTACTTGTTACTGCCAATTTCTGTTACGTGTCAAAGGGGTTAAAAATTTAAAGTTTTCCATGTTTATTTCATCATATGAACTGTGTCCAAGTTCTTCAAAAGTCAAATTTATCCCTATCTATAAAATTTGTTTATAAATATGTTGTTATAATGTGACAGGTATTTTATCCATGGAAAAACACCAAGGAGAGTGCATAAAATGATTGATTATCTATAGTTATACCATGTTTGTATATACCTACATGGGAGAAACGGAAGTTCCGAAAAAGGATGTGTATATCTGGAAACAAAGTACGAAATTATTCAAAAATGTATTCTGTATATGACAATTTCGACAACTTATGACTCATCAGTGCATTTTCATGTCAATTATCGAAATCCATACACAAAAATAAAGTAATTATTTAAACAATGAAACAATAAAAGCGTTGTTCATTTGCTTATTGTTACCATGTATTTGTAGAGACTAATTTGTCTCATGTGCATTTACTCCATATCATTTCATTCATCATAAAGTTATTATTTTATTATGTGAAAATATATTGATTCTTCACCCGTGATTTTTTTCTTATAATCAAGAGATAGTTCTTTACTTCATATAACATTGTTGGGTATTAATTCAGTTGATAAAAAACCGGTTGTAATAATAAACGTATAATGATCAAACTTTAACAGTACATGTGAAAAAGGCAAAGACATAGCACACAAAAACCGTATATAGAAACGTTCGCCGAGAACTCCGCTTGATAAGGGTAAATATAAGCTTTTAAAATATGCAAATACTTTTTGGCAGAAACTTATAATGAAAATAATATTTGATATCAAACACATAGCCGCTGTCAACGTTTTTCAAAATTTCTGAATTTCTGTCCGTGTGGAAGTCTGTTCTGTCAAGATTTTGGATTCATCTTTAAACATTTCATCATAATTTTAATATGAAAAGAATGTTAAAGATATAGGCTTTCCAAATATATAATTATTATTATTTTGACAGAATGGTTATTAAGTGAAATATTTGAAATCAACATGCGTAAATTTCTCGACNCTCTTACGGTTTTTTATCAGTAAGTAATCAAAAGGGTTTTTTCCCTATTTTGTTTCTAGTTAATAACTGTGTCTAGCTTCTTTTTGTGTCCATCTAATTATTGTGTCAAGCTCTTTACTGTGTCCACATTCACTTTAAACTACTTTTGTTGAAATTTCAGTGGTCGACATGCTGCGGTCGTATCATGCTGCGCTTGGCGTAGCCCTTTATTTTTATTTTCTAATTATTTTTACACCCGAAGATAGATATTTCTTTCTTCTTTAAAAATCATTTTTATTTTTTTCAAATAGCTCAAGAAAGTTATGGCCAAAAATTTACAAAAATTCTCGTCCATTTTTTCCTGTCCTGTTTTTCGACCACCCAAGTTTTTCTGTAATACCACATACTAATACATTTCTTTTGAAAATTGGTAATTTTGATTTTTATATGTGACTATTACACAATTATGTGTCTTGCAGTTGAACTCAGGTGACCCATCGAGAGGGCGAATCTTCAATGTGAAGGTACAAAACTGCGATCATATGAACTAGACGATTGGAAAATGTACTGCATAATCGTCGGTGCATGATAATAGGGATTGTGCAGACGAACGCCTGATAATAGCGATTCGTGCAAACTAACCATTTGCTAACACACGATACTAGCTAGCGTTCGTGCAAACCAACACAGGATAGAAGCGTTCGTCCAGACGAACGAATGATTATTCTACAGTAACCAATCAGATTTGATTATTTGGTTTGCAATCGTTTGTTTCCTTGCACAAACGAATGAATGCGTTTATCGTGCAGACGAACGATCAATGGAAACGAACGGAAAACGATACACGAACGAACCAAAAACGATACACGGACGAACGGAAAACGAACGAGGAAAAAGACAAGTTAAACGAATCAGGGAGTGTATATACGAGTATTGTAAACAATACTCGTATATAATTAGTTTAGGCTTATTCGCCATGACGTCACAACCTTGATATTGTTATCTGTGGAGCCTTTTGGCTGGCAAGAAATGGTAATAGTTAATTACCTTACCTTACCGCCAAATCTTCTTCTGTCCTTTTCGGACAACCTCTGTAGAACATGGATCTTCAGAGTAGAATTATTCCACCAATATTATACCATGAATTAAGTGAAAAATTATCCATCACCATCACCATAAACCAAGTGAACAATTTTCCTCAACCATCATGCATCCAATTATTGTACAGCGTATATACACATTTGTTAAAAATGTTACTACCTGACTACGGCACTTTTAAAATATAAGACTTATTTTAAAAGTCACTGAAAGTTAAAATGTACATACTTCACCATCATGATTATCACTAATGTTCATATAAAATCTAAAATACAGTATTCCCTTATCATTTCTTCTGTCGAGACTTTTTCTTTAATAAATTCAAGGACCTGGCTCTCATAATGTGGAGATCATAGCACATCTTTCTAGTGATAGACTCTCATTTTGAATATGGAAATGAGGAGAGATCAATATCAATACTCCTGGCTTTGTAAATATTTTCTATAAACGATGAATCTAATATGATATTTACATGTAACTGCTCCTTAGGTGAGAATAATGAGATGGATGAATAAACTGATTTGAGTAACAAATCATCTACCAAATCAATAAATTTTTGTCGTACTGATTGAAGAGAAATACAGTCTAATACGAAGTGTTGAATATCCTCGATGCCATCATCACATAAACTACAAATATCGTTATGTCATTAGGGTCATAAAAATGTCATTTTCAATTAACTTGCATGGTTTATTTGATAATTGCTTTTGATCTGAATTGATCAAGTTATTTGAAAAAAAAATTCTGTGCCTTTGCTTTACAATGCAATTTTTTCCTGAAATACAATTTAGCCAACCAAAAAATTAATTTTGTAACGTCACTGATTGGATTCGTGAACAAGCCTATACGAGTATTGTATAAAAATAATTGGAAAAGTACAATTCTGGTACAATAATCGTATACCAGTATTCTTCCCAATACTGGAGAGCAATATTGTTCTAGTTAGCTTGTATATGAATGAATATGACGCTTCATATTTGCTCGGATTTAACAGACATATAAAAACAATAAAATATATGATCAAAATTCTTTAGAGATACATTTCATTATTAAAATATCAATACAAATTTAGCACTAGCAGTTTTATTAATTTAGTCGATACACAATAAACAAAAATGCAAGTGCTCTCCCACAAAATAAAGGACATCAGAATGTATATATGTACAATCACAGACATATAATTCTATAACTCTGGTACAATTTACTTAACTATAAAATACAACAATTGTCATAATAAAATGATTATTGTCTCAGATAAGGTACAAATGTATGTGTGAATATCTACTTCATAGTTTTCACTTATTGATTGATTGATTAATGGTTTTATATGGCTCTGTAGATATACATGTACATGTAGTCAAATAAATCTGTAATATTTTGTTAAAAATAGTTTTAGAATTATGATTTACATAGTCTTCAAGGCTTCCTGTCTTTACTAAGAGTTACAAGTTATAAAAACATATCTTACTGACAAACAAGCATTCCTTTGACAATTTTTTATTGCAATTAATCAAATCTAACAATTTCAATGAGCTTGGGTAGATCAACAAATTAATGTTTAATTACCTTTGTATTTTGAGCAATATCCTCAATTAACAAAAACAACAAAAAATTAAAAGGCTTTAAGACTGGAATTCATGCTGAAAAATGTTGCAGGGAAGACAGTAGATTTCACCAATATATATGTTCAAATGTACCAATACTTCAGAGAGGTTTGCAGTGCTTAAGTGCAAACTTCTTCATACTCCTGCTAATTAGTTGGACCCAGTATTACAATGTAAATTATTTTGTATTTGAAATCACTGACACATCCACAAAAGCCTGCAATTAAACATGCAAACCATCAACAAATGAGACATTGAGGGCTTCAGCTAGGTACAGCAGAATCTTAGCATCCCCCATCAGATAATGAACTACTCCATCAATTTTGTGGATCTGTACTCATGGTACTACATATGGATAGATTATTTCTGAATTTTTCTCTTTTTACATTGTTTGGTACCCATATTCCGATATATTTTAAGTAAATAAGGTTTCTGTGGTTAGCAATTTTGATAACTCATTTCCACCATAGTACTTATACTTTTGAAAGGCACTTTTTCTTCTATGATGCAATATAACAGTATTCCTAATATTACAATCTGTTAATTAATTACCTAGGAAATTTACCTATGAAAAAATCAATATTGAACAATACTCGTATACAATACTCATACTGTTTTTTAACAAAAATACATGAGTATTGTGCACAATACTCATATACGAGTATTGTTGGGGCACAATTCAAGTGATCCTTCTTTTAGCATCTGCTTACATGTAATCCCTTGATTGTTCAAAAGAGATCTGATATCCTGGACTTAATACACTCATGAATCATATTCTACATGGTTAAAGTGACCCATGCATAATCACATTTGAGAGAATGAGAGAGAAAAAACAAATATTTGCCAACCCTACTAATAAGGGACTTTCAAGTAATCACTGAGAGGGTTCATAGATTTAGCGGAATGCTTGTCACTTTCACCATTTACAATTCTGTTGTGGAACTGGCAAATTTTTCCAGAATGCCATTTGTGGTTTTGTAATGTCAAATTTTAAAAATCATCAAAAAAATTAAAGTGTGATGTATACATAAGAATATTTTATTTCCAATTATTGGATCCATATGGATATATAAATTTACAGCGGTATTTCCTCTTGCACAATTAACTCTCACTCATTTCACATATATTTCTCACTTGCACTGATCAGGCATACATGATTTTAAAGGAGAGGAGCAGATCCTAACCCTTGGCTAGCGAAGATGTAATCGATCAATCGGACAATACTAGTAAATTGAGCTCAAATTAAAGTTTAATATAGCCTATAACATTATCAGCAAAGGCCCCAGTTTAACCCTAAGTATCTCCACATATATTTTTAGTCCCTAAATATTGTCACTGTGAGATTTAAATAGGTAGTCAAGGACACATAATATTCTGAAGTAATTCTTATTCAGCGCACTTCTCTCAATGAAGATGATAAAAATTATAAAAAAGATTAAGGGTGTTATTTTAAGCTGGTAAAGTCTAAAGAGTTATATCAGATAACCGAAAAAAAAAAAGAAAATGAACCTTGTGTAAACTTAGATGGTCATGAATAAAGTACATGATCTTGATACACAAAAATGACTTATGGTATCAAAAACCTATCTAAAGCCCTAAGGTTTAGTCATGTTAGTAGTAGTACTAAATTAGTACTAGTAAACAGATTCTTCTTATTTCCACCCTCTACAAATATGACAAAACAGTTAAAGCTGAAAATTTAGATCTTATCTATTAATCAGCGTATTTAGATTTTATCATTACACCATAACCATGATTACAAGAGTTTTTAAACAACATTTGTTTTAATTACAGTATTTTGCAGTGTTTAGTGTATTTAACATGTTAAATAGCTTGCAAAACTCAGATACAAAAGTGGTTTCAAAATCCTAATTAAATCGATATACTGTGAAAGTACTATTGTTCGTGGGGTTCCAATTTTCGTGGATTTCATGTTGCGCTTAAACCACAAAATTAAGTTCCCAACGAAATGCGAATTTCCCCTTGAGCGTTAATGTTTGGAATTCGAAACCACGAATTTAAGTACCCTCGAAACAGTGATATATGTGAAAACCACATAAATTGGTGACCACGAATAAAAGTACTTCCACAGTATATGTTTTTAAAGGTTTATTAAATTGCCATCATATTTTCTTGTAAACAAATTATTATTGGATTTTTTAAAACAAATGTTTGTGAGGCATATGGGCTCAGACATTTCATTATAGTGCTCTGATCATCAAATTGTTTCGCTAATGTTAGGGAAAAAACACCATGGGAAAAAGGCTTATTGTACTTTGTCCTTTTAATTAATATGGGGCCTGTGGATTGAATTGAATGTTTCACATAATGGCAGTAGTCTTTGAGTAGAATATTTTCATTTCCAGGCTTAGTGACAGGATGAAAGAAAGGGACCAAAATCTTACTTAAGCAATAGATTTTTTCTTTATCATGTTATGTAAGCTCTCAATAGAGACACACTTTATATGTTAAGCTCTCTCTTAATGTTACTTTCCAAGCTTTGGCCAGATTTTTAATTTTTTTATTTTGCAACAGATGTTAATTATTTAAAAGTTGACAATACTTTCCTATGAATATCATTTTATCTTGCTGTGCTTATCATACATGTCATAAGCACTTCATAACTTGTAATTTATTAATATTTTCCATTTTTCTACAGAATAAATTACTTATCACACATACAAAATGATGGAAGAGTCATCAGATGAATCAGCAGAAATAATCACTAAAGAGGAAGCAGATCTTGCCAGAAAGATGCAGGAAGCTGAAATTTCTAGTAAGAATATTGACTGTGAAAACACACTATTACAGAACAATATATGTAAGAATTAAGCGTCGATAGAGAGAGTCCAATGAATTTGACATAGCTTTTACCATTATTCAAGCTATAAGAAGGGACCAAAATCTTGCTTTTATGAAATACCTTAAATTTTAATTTTTCATAAGATTTTATTAGACTTCATTTTGTCTACTTAGGGGTTAAAATTTTGTTTTAACAGAGTATCCAAAGTTATTATTATAGCTCTGCTTTTGTGAAAAGCAGGGTATATTGTGTGTTTTTTTTTTATGCCCCCGCAATGAAAAGTCGTTCGCATATTGTTTTACCCTTGTCCGTCTGTACGAATGAAAAACACAACTATTCATGTTTTTTAGAAAGATTGAAAACAAATTCCATCTACTTCAAAGGAATCTAACTTACAACAAGTAGATGAGCACATACATATCTTTTTGGAATATTCAAAATGGCCACGGTTGCCATGGAAACCGAAAAAAAGGCGGGGAAATTCAAAGTACCTCAAATGGGACTGTTTCATAATGCACAATTAGCTCCCCTTATCATTTACTTTTGAGTTCTGGTCGATAATGCTAGTGCATTTGTATGTAAAATTGGTCATTTTTATACGACCACAATAAATTTTGTGGTCGTATAATGGTATGGCGCTGTCGTAGTCGTTGTCTGTAGACACTTTAAGTTTTGGCCAATAACTCAAGTTCAAGTTGATCAATCCTTATGAAATTTTAAAACAATGTTCCTTGGCACAAGAGGAAGGTGTGGACCGGTTTTGATTATTATGGCCCCTCCCGTTTTTAAAAAAGGGCCAAAAAGGGCAAAATTGGGTGTTTTCACCTATTTAGCTGTAGAATTTTTATTAATTACTGGATTTTGATGGGGTTTCTTTCAGTGTGGTCTTGAGGTAATTTCCAATCAGTAGAATGTCAACAGATTTCGCGTCGTATGTACTGTTGATGAGATAAATTGGGTCCAAAAGGGGCAAATTTTAAAAAATTTATTTTTTTATTTTTAGTCCGATTTTGATGCCATTTTTTGCAATGGATTCCTTATGAAAAATTAAGAGGCGCTGCACCATCAGATTTTTGACAATTTGTTTCCTCTCAGAGTTATGAGGGACTAAAAGGGGCAAAAATTGCAAACATGCAGATTACATAAAATTTTTATTTTTCATTGGATTTCGATGGGATTTTTTTCTTTGGATTCCTCTTGATGTAAGCTTTCAGTAGTATGTCAATGGATTTGGCGTAGCTCGTAACGTTTCCGAGCTATGAGGGCCTTGAGGGGCCAAAGGGGGCCAAAATCGTAAATTTACAGATAACTAAAATTATTATTTTTCATCAGATTTTGATGGGAATTTTTTCATTGAATTCCTCTTGATATAAGCATTCAATGTTTTGTCAACGGATTTTCCATAGCTCTTACCGTTTCCGAGCTACAAGGGGTCAAAAGGGACAAAATTGCAAATTTTCGAAATATGTGAAATCTTTATTTTTCATCAGATTTCAATAGGATTTTTTTCTTTGGATTACTCTTGATGTAAGCTGTTGGTAGTATGTCAGTGGATTTTGCATAGCTTTTACCGTTTTTGAGCTACAAGGATTCAAAGGGTCCAAAATTGTAATTTTTCAAAGTATTTGAAATCTTTATTATTCATCAGATTTCTATCTGTTTTTTTTTCTTTGGATTCTTCATGATATTAGCTTTCAGTAGTATGTCAACAAATTTGGCTTAGCTTTTACCGTTTCCGAGCTAAAGGGACCAAAGATGCCAAAATTGCAGCTAATTCAAGCTCTTTATTTGGTCCATTTAATTACTGTATCAAGCTCTTTACTGTGTCCTCATTCATTTTGAATTACACTTGTTCAAATTTCAGTATTTGACATGCTGCAGTCGTATCATGCTGCGCTCAGCGTAGCCCTTTATTAAAATTCAATATCTTTAAGACCACTTACAATTTTAACATAATTCTTTTCGCATATTGAAATTCCGTGTTTCAACTTTTAATACAGGAAATGGCTTGTCGATATATGAAGCCGTTTTGTTAGGAACTAGTTTTAAAATACACAACTGCAATACGGTTTTCCTTTATAATCCGTGGTTGTTCAGAAATTTAAAGAAGTACGAATTAAGTTTTGATCATTCGAGCTTATTGTAACTTATTGTTTTAAATATTATTTTCAAATAGAAAACATTTATTTTTTTTTATTATTTTGTTATTTTTTATTTTTATTTTTGTTGTAATTTATTTATTTATTTTCGGTTATGTGTAATACATACAAAACAATCTAATTAGCTAGCTGAATCTTTGTTCTGATTGTAATTTAATCAAAATTTGAGATGACAAACAGGTCACCCTATTGCAAATTACCTGAGAGGGTTACCCCACGCGGTTTGCAAAACATGTACCTTCCTCGACACCTTTCAATATACAGGTATATCAATATACAGGTGTTATTGAATTCGACTAGATGACATTTGACATGTAGCAGTAACCTGCATTTTAAAAGAATATTCAGTTTCAATAAAATCTCAAATGATAAAATGCATAGAATAAAAGCCGGTCATTTTTTAAGTTATTAGTTTTATTTATTTATATTTACTTTTTATCCTTGCATGACTTGCACATTTCAATTTTGTCTTAAAACAAAACTACTAGTTTTTAAAATGTGTATTCCAATCCTATACAAATTTGCAAAAAAAGGCAAAAGATGGTTATTTCAAATATTCTTGGTTAAATAGATATTGTTAAAAAACACAATTTTTGTTTTTTTACCTTGTTTTGTCACACCTGTATAATTTGTACATCAAAAAGAACACCGCTGATTTTGACATGTAAGCAATCCACAGGTGTTGATATTGTGTCCCGATTACAGGTAAACAGTATGCAATGTGGCAAATGGCATCATAATATAGATAAAATTGTTTTTCTTCAAAAAATTAACGGCATATGAAGATAATTTATGACATTTATTTGTGTCGATAGATGGTAACTTTACAAAATTATTTAAAAATAACTACAAAACATACGATTCTGCGATTTTCGGATGTTGAAGCTTAAATGTTATTGTTGTAACTGCTCTGAAATTGTGTATATCATTATTCAGGGTTATTTACAATTTTATTTTAAACTTTGCCAATTTAACATTAGATTAAACGGGGCTTATCGACCGGAACTCACCAGTTCACTAACGAACCTAGTGGCGGACACGATAACTATAGATAGTGCAACTGTCCCATTTAATGAAACTTTACAAGTAGAATGTCTAGCACCCACAAAAATGATTTTGGGCCTCAGAATTTTCAAAATGGCTGAAGTTGCCATGGAAACTGGAAAAAGGCAGGAAAGTGCCTCAAAATGGATAAAACTTTACACGAAGATTGCCTAGCACCCATAGAATTGATTTTCGAGCTCTGAACTTCCCTTTCATATATTTTGGAAAAAGGGGAGGCATATCATTGTGTCCATACTTGTACTGTGTCAGCACCTGTATAGGGTCTGTAAGTCTCATCATGTGACTCACAAGAATCCACGATAAACAGGCAATTCGAAAACGTTTCCCGCCAAAACATGATGTTTGGGAATTATGACGTTCAAATTCTTGTTTGAAACATCATATATCTTTCTTTAAAATGTAACTTCTGGGTACAAATTTTGATCCCGGAGGTTCCAAAATTGTACGAGACTTACAGGCCCTATTGTGTCAACACACACTTAAACTTGAACTTGCCATAGTGATTCAGGGTTCAATGAGCGCAGGCATAATTGGTTGCTGTAGTCTTTGGTATCTGTCAGTCACTGTCTGTTTGTCCATCTGTCCATCTATCTGTCTGCTTCCTTCCTGATAACAACATTAAGACAAAAATCTCTATTTTCATTTTTTTTGGTGTCAGTAAGCAACAGATGACTGTTGTAATTAACATAGTTTTTGTCAGTATTTCTACGTGTTATAACTTTTTCTCTAATGATATGTCAAGTTTAAACCGGTTTTGACCCGTTTGATTAATTTTCTTTATTCAACATATGTTGAATAATCCCGCCAAATCTATTCAGAATACAATTCTCGGTTTTTATCATTGATCATTAGAGAAAAAGATTACACCACTTTATCCTGATTATTACCATATTTTATCCACTCTCGATAGTTAAATTTAAAAATTTTAAAATGCTCGGCAAGCCTCGCAATTAAAATTTTAAAATTTTACTATCTTAAGTGGATAAAATATAGTAATGAACGGGATCTTGTGGTGTAATCTATATATAACATGGTAAACAAAATAAAATACATATTTTTAATTTGGCCTGCATGTAATAACAAAAATATATATATATATTCCAACAATATTTTTGTTATTACATGCAGGCCAAATTAAAAATATGTATTTTATTTTTATATATATATAGTTCTGGAATATGAAGTTCCATAGCTAAGATTTTAATTTCTGCAGAGACATAAAGACTGATTAATATTTTGTTGAAGATATATATAAGGTATTTTTTAAAACGCACCTAAATTTGCAAGTTTATTATATTTGTTTTTTTACCTTAATTTAATGGTTGAGTGACCATGTGTTTCTCAATAACTATTTTTCTTTTTATTTAGAAGTATGTTTACATAATGTAGCACTGTATTGTAGGTTCTGGAAGTTCTACACCAGATGTACTTACAACAGGTGTCAGTACTGTGGCACCTCCGACACCACTGCCAGCGTTCATGAATGTCAGCAGTTCGTCAGAAATAAAAACAGTAAGTCTCATTTGAAAAAATTATAAAATTGGACAAAAATGTCAATATGGGACAGATTTCAGTGACACAATAGCCGAGAAAAAATATACTCAAGAAGCATACCTGTTAACCCTCCCACATTGCGAGGGAGACTCCCACTAACTCATAAAATCTCCCACTTGAGAATGTTTTCCCTTGTGGGAGACCAAAATCTCCCACAAAGAGGAAATTTCTCCCACAATCTCCCACATTTGCAAAATATCACAATATTTGAAGAAAAAATTTGTTATTCTAATACAAAATACTACTTTATGTATACTGAAAACAATTGTTTTAACACAATATGACAATAGAAGCCACCCAAAGCAGTTATGATGTTTTAGCTAATTAATCTTGTGATGGTATTTCCTAATTATTCAATTTTCTTTTAAAGATATCTTTATCACAATGAAAATTACAAAAAATGCGTGTTTAAGGTCGTCACGCAAAATCTCCCACAAACACAAGCTGTTATGAGGGAGATCTCCCACATAGTCCTTCTTATAGGTTAACACCTATGTCAAGAAGTTCATGAACCACACAGCTGTCAACATGAATGCTGTTTTGCTAGCTTATTTAAAAAACTATGAAGTATGTGTTGTAAGGAAAGTGCTCCAAATTGGAAAAAATTTTCAGAAAGGTTGTATAGGATGTGAACAACATATTTTGACGATAACAATCTCCACAAGGTGGCTGTTGCCATGGAAACTGAAAAAAAGTGGGAAAATTAAATTTCATCAAATTAGATGAATTTTTACAGAAAGAATGTTTAGGAAGCACAAAATTACTTGTATAATCAGGCTTTAAAGCTGTTGCATTGAAAACTGTGTCACCAATTCTAGGAATTTTGGAAATGGCACCTATTTTCATATATTGAAACCAGAAAAAAAGGCATGAAAATTAAAAGGTCTCTAGAGGTAAAATATTCAAAATGGCAGCTGTTGTAATGGAAACAGGAAAGGGGTGGAAAATTTAAATTTATCCAAATTGAATGAACCTTCACCGAAATGTTGTTAAGGAAGTGTAGAAATTATTTTCAGGCTTAGATATCAAAATGACAGCTTTTGCTTTGGAAACTGAAAAGGCATTAAAATTAAATCCTGAAAAATGGATGAAACTTCTTCATAGAAGGTTTGAATATGACAGATCTAATAGAAATCAAATTGTGATATTGGATTTTGTTTGGGAGACTTTAGTGTATGCATTCAAATGTCAATGTACATTTATCAAAGTAAAAAATTTTTGAACGAAAGCATGCTTCTACCTATTGGAAAAAAATTGTTTAGAATACTCTGTCATGTTTTTTTGCTTTGAACTGAAGAGTTTTTAGCTCACCTGGCCAAAGGCCATGTGAGCTTTTGCCATCACTTGGCGTCTTTCGTCCGTCTGTCGTCCGTCGGTTAACTTTTATTCAAAGATCTTCTCCTCTGAAACTACTGGGCCAATACTATCCAAACTTGGCCTGAATCATCACCAGGGTATGCTCTTTCAAGTTTGTGATTTTTATGACCGTAGACCAAACAACATGGCTGCTGCTACTAAAAATAGAACATGGGGGTAAATTGCCATTTATTGCAAATACTTGAAAACCATTACAGATATCAATATTTGACACAGGTAAAAAATGATCAGCATGATGAGATCGACCTGCCCTGCAATTTTGAAGAATATCCGTGTACCCGCCTTGGAGTTATTGCCCCTTTTCCGTAAAAATTTCAGTTTTTCGTTACTTTTAGTCTTATATATAGAAAATGGTAGGAGATAGAAGTGAAGTTTTTATAAAAAAATGGTCAGCATAGTAAGATCTACATGTCCTGCAATTTTGAAGAAAATCTGACAACCCACATAGGAGTTATTGCCGCTTTTTCTTTGAATTTTCACAATTTTGTAACATTTTTACTTTCATTTCAAAAACTGTTTGAGATAAAGGTTAAATGTGAATTGCAAAAGTGTTGAGGTTTTCCAGAACTACAATTTCTACATATGTCCAGCAGATTAGCATCTCATCCAAGATGACCACCAGCAGGGAAGACAGTTTAACATAGGACCCTATGGGAAATGCATTCAAAGATCTTCCTCTGAAACCACTGAGCCAATGGGACCAAATTTTGTCACAGTAGTCTTTGGATGGACCCCTTTAAAGTTTGTGATTTTTGGTCCCCTACCGGCCATAGCCGAAGGGGACTTTAGGTTTGCACTCCGTCCGTCCGTCCGTCTGTCTGTCTGTCTGTCCGTCAGTCCCGCATCAGTTTTCCGCATTTTTTCTAAACCAATGCAGGTATTGTTCTAATATTTGGTATGTGAGTCTACCTCAATGAGTTACAGAACAAGTTTAAGTTTGGTTCAGGTCCACTGATTTTTGACAGAGTTATGGGCCTTTGACTTAGAAAATTTTAGTAAAATATCAGTTTTCCGCACTTTTTTTCTACACTATTGCAGGTATTGAGCTAATATTTGGTATGTGAGTCTACCTCAATGAGTTACAGCACAAGTTTAAGTTTGGTTCCGGTCCACTGAATTTTGACAGAGTTATGGGCCTTTGACTTAGAAAATTTTAGTAAAATATCAGTTTACCACATTTTTTTTTCTAAACCATTGCAGGTATTGATTTAATATTAAGTATGTGAGTCTACCTCAATGAGTTACAGAACAATATTAAGTTTGGTTCCGGTCCACTGATTTTTGACAGAGTTGTTGACCTTTGACTCAGAAAACTTTTTTACTATTTTTGCTGGTGTAACAAAGCCTTGCTTTCCGGTAGGGTACTTGATATTGCCTTGCAATACGATCCACACTTGTTATGTTCGTACTTCATCCAAGATGATAGCCAACACGGGACACAGTTTAACATAGGACCTTATGGGAAATGTATTCAAAGATCTTCTTCTCTGAAACTACCAAGTCAGACTGAACCAAACTTGGTGACAAAAGTCCTTGGGTGGTCCCCTTTAAAGTTTGTGATTTTTACCTTTGTACCTCATCCAAGATGGCTGCCAGCGTGGAGCACAGTTTAACATAGGAACCCTATGGGAAATGCATTCAAACGTCTTCTCCTCTGAACCCACTGAGCCAATTGGAACCAAACTTGGTTACAATAG
>MJUU01066570.1:35652-51248 GCA_002080025.1 Modiolus philippinarum | reverse complement strand
ATATGGAGATGTGCATGAAGGAATATAATTATTGTCCGAAACCAGGAAGGGGAAATAATTCCACTTTGACTTTTCGTTGATTCCCTATATATGGATTAACTCGTAAGCGCAACTCCTCTGAAACCACTTGAAGGGTTTTGATGAAACTTTACACAAAGGAAGGACACTATATGGAGATGTGCAGGTAGGAATATAATTATTGTCCAAAACCAGGAAGGGGAGATAATTGGACTTTGACTTTTCATTGATTCCCCATGTATAGGTTACCTCGTAAGCGCAACTCCTCTTAAACCACTTGAAGGAATTTAATGAAACGTTACAAAAAGTAAGAACACTCCGAAACCAGGAAGGGGAGATAATTCGACTATTGACTTTTCGTTGATTCCCTATGTATGGGTTACCTTGTAAGCGCAACTCCTCTTAAACCACTTGAAGGAATTTAATTGTACTTTACACAAAGTAAGAACACTATATGGAGATGTGCATGAAGGAATATAATTATTGTCAGAAACCAGGAAGGGGAGATAATTCGACTTTGAGTTTTCATTGATTCCCTATGTATGGGTTACCTCGTACACACAACTCCTCTTAATCCACTTGAAGGATTTTGATGAAACTTTAGACAAAGGAAGAACACTATATGTAGATGTGTAAAATGTCAAATAGGCTGAAAAAAGGGGAATTTTATATTTGTCTGATTTAGACAGTGTTTTCATTGGAACCCTTGTGAAAATTTCTTTCTTGAAGATTATATCATTGTGTCCATACTTGTATTGTGTCCACACTTGTACTGTGTCCACACCTGTATTGTGTCCACACCAACTTAATTTTGCACTGACCATATCAATTCAGGGTTCAATGAGCGGGGGGTATATTTGGCTGCCATTTGGCGACAGCTCTTGTTTAACAGTGGAAATGCATACAAAGATCACCTTCTAGAGAACAACTGAATGGATTTAAATAGAACATAGCATGAATGTTACTTATTATATCAAGATTGTAGGCTGTAGGGAAAAATATTTAAATGTTGCATCATATGGCATAAAGGTTTCCTTAATAGAAAATGAGGCCCTTTAGCACAGAAGTTTATTTGACTAAATGTATCAGCCATGGTCCAGGTGAGCAATGCAGGCTCTTGTTAAATTTCCTGGTTTCAGTCAACCACGAAATCCATGAAAATTGGATCTCCACAAATACACATGTAGAACTACTTCCGTAGTAAACTGTTTACTGTTATAATAAAATTTGACGGTCTCCTCCAGATACTTCTATATCTTGGGATGACTGCTCCATTTTGGAGGATAGTTTCATGATTTTGATTTCCAAATATGGCTATGTGTCTCTTCCTAAAAGGTTCACATGATACATTTGCCAAATTTTATTACAAACAGATGGTAATGACTTACAGCATGAAGCACATGTAGCAGATGATCACTACTGCATGAAAGAGAGACATATAGATAAAGTTACCACAAGTAAAGAATCAAGGATGAAAGATTAATAGGTTTTACTGTATTTTATAATAGGATAGTCAAGCAACCACAGCAGCACAACCTGTGGGGTTTACAGCTGGGTTGAAAGGAGCTGAGGAAAGAATACAAAATTTACGTCAAAAAGGAGATGTACCTGATAACATTCCTGTAGTATCGTTAGAGGGATTTATTATTGAAACTATACCAGACAGGTAAAAGTATAGATTATATATTCATTGTATCAACTTTGTTATAGATAGAATGGATAGAGATTATGGACAGTTTCTTCTGTAAATAATTAAAAAAACAAAATATCGTATAAACTTTTTCAAAAATTAGATATTGCAAATTTTCAAATAAAATAGCTTTTCTGGCCAGCACCAAAGTTCTAGCTACTGGCTTGTTGAATACCTTCTGGGACTTAAGTCCAGCAGCAGAGGCATCGGCCAAATGGATACAACTAACAAAATTCCAAAGTTACTGTGAATTTAGTTTGTGCATATGCACATTTCGACAATTTATGTCTCTTCAGTGCAGATAAAATCAAAATATTTGAAAATCCATAAACCAAAAAATGTGGAAAAGCTGGTAGAAAACAAATTACCAATAGGATCTAAACAGAAAAGCTGAAATCAGCTAAGGACAGAGCTTTGCAAGAGGGATATACTCTTTAGTTTTTAACAAATTTTTTCTAAATTTAGATATGGCTAATTTTCAAATAAATAGGAAAAAGAAGGGAAACGGGGAATGTGTCAAAGAGACAACGACCCAAAGGGGAGTAATAACAACTCAAAGCCACCATAAGATCTTCAATGAATGGTGAGGAACCCCACACCCAACGGCAGGTCGGAGTTGGCCCCTAAATAAAGAGTAATCAAGTTCAGCGAAATAAACATCATCCTAGACTCCCATAGACCTAAAGTGAACGAACTAGAAAACAGACAAGACACACAAAGGCTTAATAAATTTCCTGACTTAGGACAGGCGCAAACCTGCTGCGGCAGGGTTAAACTAGTTTTATTGGATCCAAACCTTCCCCCTATAGCCTGTTTTAGGGCCAGCACCAAAGTTCTTGCTACTGGGTTGGTGAATACCCTTTCGGACTAACAGTCCACCAGCAGAGGTATTGGCCCATTGGTAACAAACAACAAAACACAGAATTTATATGAATTTAGTTTCTGCATATGCATATTTCATCAATTTATGACACTTTAGTGCAGATCAAATCAAAATATTTGGAAATCAATAAACCAATAAATGTGTAAAAGCTGATGGAGAACAAACTACCAATAGGATCTAAATAGGAAAGCCAAAATCAAATAAGGACAGAGCTATGCAAGTTTGAGATACCCTTTAGTTTTTCAAGAAAGATCTTCCTAAAAGGTTCTACTGATATTTGTAATTTTCAAGACAAATTATTCATTTATGTGTTGTAATATGTTCTTAAAGTGCTAATGAATTGGTCTGTAAATGTATTTGTAAGCACATCCTGAAAACTGAAACCCGAAGCAAGCCAAGCATTTGACTACACAAAAATATCTACTTAACAATGTATAGTAGACTCCGCCCAATCGGATACAAGAATTGTCAGAAAAAAATATTCTATTTGCCGGAGTATTCGATTGTCCGGTAAACCCATTTTCGGCAATGGGGAATCATTTTGTTGGCAAGAAGAGGTTGAAATGTTGAAGGGGCATGTCACCATGTAGAAACTTTGTGTATCCTAGAACCTCATTTTAGACATTTTGTAGTTAAAATCTATTGTTTTCATTGTAGAATCATTGTAAATTTGACAGATTACGTCACCATCGTAATTGGGACAAACTGTGTATTGCCAGCTGACTGTTGGAAATTAAACAATGTATTCAAAAAGAAATAAAACTGTTTATGTATCTGAATAAACTTATTTTCCTCTGTTTTGTGTTTTTTATTTCCTCTCATCAGTGTGTAATCATCCCTTTATTGGATTGTGTAGTTACAATTTTAATCATGTGCTAAAAATAACTTAGGGAAAGCCAGTTTGTAAACAAAATGGCAGCTGGTAGGTCAGCAATCGATCTTTGTAGAATCTTCCTAATTACACAATTTGGAGACTTTTTATAGAAATACACCATGATCCATGGACCTAGGACTGACTTCTTGTAATAAATTATGTTTTATAACAGCTGTGCATTGTCTCACAGGAACTTCAAACAAATATGCAAATTATGCAAATGACTTCTGGTCGACATTTATCTCCCTTGCTCTGTTTTACACNCGGCAGGGTTAAACTAGTTTTATTGGATCCAAACCTTCCCCCTATAGCCTGTTTTAGGGCCAGCACCAAAGTTCTTGCTACTGGGTTGGTGAATACCCTTTCGGACTAACAGTCCACCAGCAGAGGTATTGGCCCATTGGTAACAAACAACAAAACACAGAATTTATATGAATTTAGTTTCTGCATATGCACATTTCATCAATTTATGACACTTTAGTGCAGATCAAATCAAAATATTTGGAAATCAATAAACCAATAAATGTGTAAAAGCTGATGGAGAACAAACTACCTATAGGATCTAAATAGGAAAGCCAAAATCAATTAAGGACAGAGCTATGCAAGTTTGAGATACCCTTTAGTTTTTCAGGAAAGATCTTCCTAAAAGGTTCTACTGATATTAGTAATTTTCAAGACAAATTATTCATTTATGTTTTGTTATATGTTCTTAAAGTGCTAATGAATTGGTCTGTAAATGTATTTGTATTCATGCACATCCTGAAAACTGAAACCCGAAGCAAGCCAAGCATTTGACTACACAAAAATATCTACTTAACAATGTATATATATGTTTTAATCATTGTTGATAACAATTTATTTCCTCCTTTCGTTAATATTCAAAAACTTATTTAATAGAAAATGCCAAGTGAGAAATAAAAGGCAAGATATGGAGTAAATGTACTTGATGAGGACAAATATGGATCCTAAATTGTGAAGGAAACATTATATTTTGTTCTTTACAGCTATCATAATTAGTTCTTCACATTGCTGTAGTCATCTTTTATTATGTCACCTGTGCTTAAGCAGTGTTGACATATAGGGATCACTATCCATCTTGAGTCGTCTGTGTAGTCAGCACCCTTCGGCATCATAAAAAAATTGTGTCACAGTTTTCTCAGGAACCATGTATCCCAGCCTTCTGCAATTTGGCATGGAGTATCAGTATGGGGACCTATAATTGAGTTTGGGATCTCTTGCATGCCCACTTCCTATTTGACAAAACTTTGAATATTTTTTGCATAATACGCAAGCGACACATGTCTTCCCTGGAAGACTTTCTACTAAGTTCATTTTCATATTATTTATCTCCTTTATCTTGAATCTGCCATTTCAATCTTGAAGTTGATGTGTTCCTAGTCTTGAAGTCACATTTTTCATCTTGACATTACTGTTCTTCATCTTGAGCCCACTGTCAAAAACTGTCTTACTGAATCCTTGGTAAACTTGGTACTTAAAACCAAACCACATAGTCAGTTCATACTGATAGGACTCTTTATCTTAACAGAACAAAACCTGTATCTGTTAATTACGACAAGCACATTCCAAAAAGTTTATACATGATCCAAGAATGTATTGATATACACTTACATTTGGTCACAAGGATCTATGATTTAGACAGGTTTATCCATGATACTTGATTAACGTTACAATATTTAATTGGTCACTATTATGAAAAAAAATAACCTTTTTACAATAGTACAATGAAATACTCAAAACTAATATGTAAGTGACTCCCTTTAAAATACCATACCTGTTGGGATTCTTTTTTGGAGGGACAAAAATTTCACTAGAGGGTAATTTTTGCAATTAAGATTTTCATAGCTTTTACATACTACACATCAAAACAAGAGGCTCTCAAGAGCCTGTATCGCTCACCTGGACCATGGCTGACATGGATAAAAGGCATTTCCAATAGGAAAAATGAAAAATAAAATTTAGCAGAATACTTTTTTTTCTAAAATTACAGTATTCTTGTTTGGTTTCCATGGCAACCGAAAGATCCACCATCCATTTCAACCCATAACAGAACACCATTCAAAAAAAATTTGGGCAGGGGTTCCCCTTATAATTAAAGTAATACATAGTGCTGAAATTAAAACATGCAGACCATTTTTCAAATAAAAATTCAAAAATTTGGGCAGAGGTTCCCCTTAAAATCAATAGGGCCAATGTAAAAACTATGTTCCAGATGGTGGCCATCTTGGATGAGGTACTGACCTACCAGATACATTTTTTGGATGGGACCACCTAAGGACCATTGTGGCTTAGATTGGTTCTAATTGGACTAGTAGTTTCTGAGAAGAAGATCTTTAAATGTATATTCCATAGGGTCCAATGTTAAAACTATGTTCCCNACTTAGGGAAAGCCAGTTTGTAAACAAAATGGCAGCTGGTAGGTCAGCAATCGATCTTTGTAGAATCTTCCTAATTACACAATTTGGAGACTTTTTATAGAAATACACCATGATCCATGGACCTAGGACTGACTTCTTGTAATAAATTATGTTTTATAACAGCTGTGCATTGTCTCACAGGAACTTCAAACAAATATGCAAATTATGCAAATGACTTCTGGTCGACATTTATCTCCCTTGCTCTGTTTTACACAAGAAATACACAAAACCATTGACAAATCAAATGATTTCCGTCCCCAAAAAAAATTAATTAAATACAAAAGCAATAGAAAGGAATTCAAATTATATTTTATTCTTTTATTTAATACATTGTTATTGATTTTCGTTGTACAGACATACAACAATATGCAAATAACCTCTTGACTTCACGATCTCGCTGCCTAGACAGAAATACACAAAACCAAACAAAATTCTCACTATTAAAACTTATGAATATACAAAAACAAAAGAACTGAACACTATTTATGTTTTATTTTTTATTAATTAGGTAATAATTAGTGTTGACATATAGGGATCACTATCCATCTTGAGTCGTCTGTGTAGTCAGCACCCGTCGGCATCATAAAAAATTTGTGTCACAGTTTTCTCAGGAACCATGTATCCCAGCCTTCTGCAATTTGGCATGGAGTATCAGTATGGGGACCTATAATTGTGTTTGGGATCTCTTGCATGCCCACTTCCTACTTGACAAAACTTTGATTATTTTTTGCATAATACGCAAGCGACACATGTCTTCCCTGGAAGACTTCCTACTAAGTTCATTTTCATATTATTTATCTCCTTTATCTTGAATCTGCCATTTCAGTCTTGAAGTTGATAGTGTTCCTAGTCTTGAAGTCACATTTTTCATCTTGACATTACTGTTCTTCATCTTGAGCCCACTGTCAAAAACTATCTTACTGAATCCCTGGTAAACTGGGTACTTAAAACCAAACCACATAGTCAGTTCATACTGATAGGACTCTTATCTTAACAGAACAAAACCTGTATCTGTTAATTACGACAAGCACATTCCAAAAAGTTTATACATGATCCAAGAATGTATTGATATACACTTACATTTGGTCACAAGGATCTATGATTTAGACAGGTTTATCCATGATACTTGATTAACATTACAATATTTAATTGGTCACTATTATGAAAAAAAATAACCTTTTTACAATAGTACAATGAAATACTCAAAACTAATATGTAAGTGACCCCCTTTGAAATACCATACCTGTTGGGATTCTTTTTTCGGTGGATGGAAATTTCACTAGAGGGTAATTTTTGCAATAAAGATTTTCATAGCTTTTACATACTACACATCAAAATAAAAACCATTTCCTGGATTTTTCACAATTGGGAAAGTAGCTGAAATTTCCCCATTTACAGTACATGTAGTTATTATTCAGCTTTATATTTTCAGGTGGTTTGAAATGACATGTTTAATATTACGAGACCCTGTTCACAGAGTAGATTTACAGACATTCTCACAACCTACGCCAATACCAACTGAATATATACTAAAAGCCCAGGATTCAACAGCATCAGATTATCCTTTGCGTTGGTCTGGATTAGCTAAATCTATTGGACAAGTTATAGAAGAGACACATCCACATATTGGACATGCTGACTGGCAAAATGCATTAACAGGTGTCAGTCGTAGAGAATCTCTTTGTATGGCTGCTAAAACATTAGCTTTTATGTATAAAGAAAGACTACCAACATCGTTTGTATCTTAGAAAATAATTTAATGATATAGTTAAGATGATATTGGGATTCTTATTTTTATTCTCCAAATGCATAATTTATTTTTATCAGCTTGTGAATCCAGGTGTTTAAACATATTATGCAATGTAACAGCCATATATCATCAAATATACTTGCAAGATTTCAGTGCTTGGTCCAAACCCAACATGCATTATTCTGAGTTGTGATGTTTTCAAATCAGTGAAGCTTGTTCAACATCGGAGATTTATTTATGAGATAAAATCGAAAGAAATGTCATAATTATCCCATACTATTGGATATATTTTCACTGTGCTTCTTTAGCTTACAGATTTTGTTCACACATATTTTGAGAATATCAACAAGACCTGATGTTAGATGCAAATTTTTATTGTTGGAAACAGTACTGCAAAACCTATTTAAAATTCTCTGTCTTGTTATTAGCTTACATGTATGTATTAAAATATTTGTTTGGTTGACTAATCACCTCATCTATTGAATTTACTATAAGTTTTGGACACTCTTGAATTGATTTTATGGCAATTAGTTAATCTTGAAAGTTGAAAAATCTGTTGGACATTTGGTATGGCAAGCAATGAAAAAATCCCAAACATTAGATCAACTTACTGGACCATAATATGAAAATCTGTAATCTAAAAAGAAAGCTGGTCTGCTGGTCAGACAAATGTTGATGGTTGTAATTACTGATGGGGAAGAAAAGCAGCTCATTTTGGGGAATCTGACAATATGGGACTTTAGAGATAGGAACTCTTGTAATTGAATACAGAAATGAGTGCCTCAAATACCAATAAGCGGGAATGATTTGGTTCCTGGCCTATACCTCCTATGGCAAACTGTTTGTGCTTTAAAACAAATACTTAACTTGGAGCACTGAAAATAATTTAAATATAAATTTCCTTTAAGGGCTATTCTACCATCCAGGGATAAAACTGGCGTTCCCCCCTGGGTGATAATTTTTTCTGGAAAAGCCCTAAGCCCATCAGTGTTAAATTAATTAGTATTCTCACTTTATGTTGATGTATTGATTTTTGTTTGATAAAAAAAACCAACCTAGTGAAAACAATAAACTCAAAATTTCTGTATTATTTATTGATTAAATCACCTAAAGACAACTTTTTTCCTAGGTTTGAATTAAGTCACAACTGATTATAAGAAGTTAAAAGATAAGTCAGATATTACTCATAACAATGAAATCTGTAGATTTTTTTTTGGAAATGTTTATGATCATTTCTCTCAAATTTTGGACTAAGGAAAGAAAGTTTTCCCTTGGGCATTTTGATCAACAATTGATTTACAATTTATTGCCCGAAGAAAGATTCACAAGTGGACAAACTGAATGCATGAGTTCACATACAACTTTAAATTCTTTTGATACAGTAGCTCGTAAGTGATGGTAATTTTCCTGTATGTTATGCTTTGTAGGCATTGATACAGTGGAACCTGTCTAATCCGTCACAGTATGGGACCACAAAAATATGTCGGATTACACAGAATGTCGGAATACTCAGGTTAAGGCAACTAAAAAAGCTGTATTTGGGACCCCAAAATTATGTCAGATTTGACAGTATATTGGAATACTCAGGTGTCGAAATAGACATGTTCCACTGTATTAATGATTTTTAATGTGCGCTTTAATAATTTAAATTTGGTAGAAGAAAAGCTATTCAATTCTGTATGAATACTGTCGAAATATCTTGTAATACAGCTAAAGACATATTATAATCTATAATCAAGACAGATATGGTTTAATGTCATTGAGGCTGTTCCAGGAATGAGTTTTATTGTTCTTTCGATGTGTTTATAAAGTGCAAGTCTTCAAAATACCCACAACCTATTCAATCTTTATTGAATAGCATTTCAACCTCCCAATAAAATTACTTGAGGAAAAGCCTTAGCAGATCTACTTAAGTCCTTTCCTTTAGTGGTACAGATGTAGGAAAATCTTTTGGAGAAGTGTAACTTTTGGCAAGAGACTGACCCAATATATTATACTCATTGTCTCAAATTTGATTGGACTTTCAGTTTAAAATATGGTAAACATGACATTTTATGAACAAATAGATTATATTGACAATTAAAAGAAGCATTTGAAGAGGTTTATGTTCTTTTTCGTGGATAAAAATAATCTAAAAGTAATAAAGTCATATTTCTACCCTTCATTAACTGTCTACTTTTATGCATAAGTTATTTTCAAACGACGAATGATAACAAAACAATAAGGGGAGACCATTTGATTTTCAGGGAAGGGTTTTGGCAATTTCTTAAATGAATAATTTAATCTTGGTTGACATTTTGTGAAAATAAATAATTTGTAAGAGATTGACTTGAATATAAATAATATTTCTAATATTTCACCTAAGCCCTGCCTTGAAAGTCAAACAGTTGCCTCCTATGTTACTGTTAGTTGATTGTCTCATTTCTCTATCAGTTTTTAGACATCTTTGAGTTTATGTTCTTCCAAAAGTTTAGATTTTATCTGCAATGAAGAAACATAAGTTGTCGAAATGCGCATATGCAGAATTTAAATTCACAGTAACTTTGGTACTTAGTTAATTTTTATATTCAGTTTTCATTGTTTGGTTATCTAAGGAGGTTTTTATCTATATCAAACAAAGCCTGAAATGAGCCCTGCATTTGCAGATACATGAATATGAAATATGTTGGAAGATAAATGACACAGACTTATTGACATTTTGATATAATGCAATAATTATGTTTATTGTATAGCAACAAAATATTTCCATAAGAAAGCAACCAAATGTAAGCGTGCAATAAATTTCCATATTGCACTAGTGCAAATATGACTGAAATTTCGTGACATCATTGATGAAAATAATCCCATTTATAACAGAAATTTAAGCGTTGCTATACAATAAAAGGGTTATTGCATGAATATTAGGGAATATTATCCCTTGTAGAATAAATATTGCACTCACAAGCTCGTGCAATATAAAATTCTACTCAGGACAATATCCCCCAATATTCATGCAATAACCCTATAATATTCTACTATTAAAACAATTTGTTACATTTTTTTTTTGCAACATTGTTCATTATTGTTTTTAGAGTTTTTCATTAAGTTTGTTACATGTTAAATTGTTCTTTCATTTGAGTGTGATGTGTTTAAAAGATATATTTTGAAAAAATATGAAATTATGTGGGATGGTTGGAAGGAAAACAAATGTTCCATTTATGCACATTTTCATCTGCCAATAAGCTTTTATGGTACATGCTTATTTTGAAAACGACATTATTAAACTGCAGTATGTTTCAATAGCATGAGAGGAGTTTTTGAAGGACAAAGGCCGACAAGATAACTCTTTCCCCAGTAGTTAACTGAAATTTCAAAGTGTCCAAGTTTCAAATAACATGGATGAAATCAAAAACTAAAACAAAGCATAGCTTCTAAAAAATATAACATTGATTATTTTGTTAACTATGCCCTAACAACCTTAACTTGCACATCTTGCTAGTCCTGATGAATTTGATGCAACAATGCAAATTTTTCTAAGAACTTTTAATACAGAAACTGTAAAGTGAATATGTATTAACTCACAAGAAAAGGAAATTAGACCCAAAAGCTTTTGTCGAGACTTAACATGAGGAAATTTACTATGAGAAATGTTATTTATTTATTTGTCTTTGGGTTTCGGTTTGTTGTCTGTTGAAATACATTTGCTTCATTCATTAAATTATTTGAAGCCTTAGTCATTCATTGCTGATGAAGAGAAAATGATTATTTTGGTATGAATTATTGCATGGTTCTTATTTAGTAAACAAAAATACAAAAGCATAAAGTTCTATCTGTAAATTAAACCATGTCAAGATAAAAGTTTCTTTTAATTGTTTAAGTGTGAAAACTAAAGAAAGTAGGTCATGAAATACCTTTATTTGTTAATAGTAAAAAGTGTGCTTAAGTAAGTATGTTATTCGAAAACTCCATCATTTGCTTTAGACAAATGTTAGAGGTATGCTATGGAGATTGTCTCCTGTGTAGTTGAGTGATAAATGTGTGTCTGTTAATGTAATACGGTTATGCTTGATTTAGTCATATACAATATCTTCATACTCATTTGGCTTATCCCCTGAATATGATGTATGCATCATTCAGTTAAAGAACCACTGGTTTTTCATATTACATGACATTGGTTGTTCAAAATAAAAAGCACTGAAATACATGTTTGTAGCTTTGAGTGTTTACAAATGAACAGAAAAAGTGAAAAATTGTTCTTGTTTTTGCAATATTTGCACTTTTATCATTATCATGTTTATAGGGCCTCATTGTCAAAGTTGAGGTCATGATATTACAAAAAAATTGGTAAATTATCGGAAAATTAGGCTATATTTTCTGGACTAGTCTATAATTTTACAATTATATTTACTAATATATAGAACTAATATTCCACAGAATCTCCCTATCTTATATAACATTTGACTTTTTCAACAGCTTCTCATGCTACATTATTCTCTTTATGTACACTATTCTGTCATTACAAGTTATGTGGACTGATTAAAAATGCTCAGAAAAAACTGAAAAAAAAACAAAGAAGAGAGGAATTATTCTCAATATAGTCATTATATCCTAATTCTTTGTACAGTGCTCTCCACAGTACTGTTCTGTGATCCAAACCATCAAATACTGTATTATAATACAAAAAATTGATGGCACCCTGTTTTCATAATAAGAACTGGTCTCTGGCGTTGCTTGGTACATTCTAGTTCTAACTAGATTAGTTTGCAAGTAGTCTTATTGGAGAAACATAAATTTTGAATAACAAAAGACTAATAAACTCGTAAGATGGTGTGACAAGAAAAAACCCATAATACAAACTAAGAAAAAATATACATATAATTACTTGAGCAATAGCAATGTGAACTACCATTAATACTTGAACATACACAACAAAAACAGCTCATTAAAATTACTGCAGTTGGAGTTAATATATGTGTTATGGTCTCATGTTCATTTACTCCATATCCTTTCGTAAAATGATTTCTACATTTTTATATAACTCCTTAAAGCTGACCAGAGATACTATCTGTAGAACTGACAGAAAACATTAAAACATTCAATATCAGTAACTAACGGTTTTGCCAATATTTAGAAGTGCCATATTTAGTAGAATAAAGGAAAATATTTTTAGGAGGATTCATCTTGTCCAGTTTTGTCTGATAAAAAAATGTCATTCTGACATAACGTGTAAATCAGACATATTTTATGTCAGATTACATAGGTTCCACTGCAGTTAAAATTTTCAAGTACTACCAAAATATACAGTACATGGATGTGACAAGTTTATTTGAAAAAAAACATTAATTTTTCTGCAGTTAGCTTAACATTATACAGTTCCATCATATAGGTCAATTTAAAAGCACATGGTATCTGTGAAAATATAAAAATTGTGGTTTTATTAAACACATGTCCACTTATACATTGTATTCCATTTTATGTGGTAAAAAAGCGTAGAGATTTTAATAAAAGTATTGATTGAGTTGATGTAAATATGTATTGTTTTTTTCTTTATGATGAGATAGAGGAAATCATGACTTTCTGAAGCTTCTAGTTTGTTTTTTGGACAAAAAGATATTTTGCAAACAATGATCTCTATTATTATACCCCCGCTCCGGAGGAGGAGGGGGTATACTGTTTTACCTGTGTCCGTCATTCCGTAATTCCGTCATCCCGTAATTCCGTCCGTCACAACTTTCGTAAAGCTTTTCTCTGCAATGGTAAATGATACAAACTTGAAATTTTGTCAGAAGCTTTGTGTAGTCATGCCATATTGTGGGAAATGCATACCTGTCCGGTTGCTACTTCCTGTTTACCGACTTAGACAATTTTTTATTATTCTGTGTGTCCATCACAACTTTCATAAAGCTTTTCTCTGCAGTGGTAAATGATACAAACTTGAAATTTTTTCAGAAGCTTTGTGTAGTCATGCCATATTGTGGGATGCATTTTCAGACCTGTCGGGATGCTACTTCCTGTTTACCGACATAGTCAATTTTTCATTATTTTGTGTGTCCGTCACAACTTTCGTAAAGCTTTTCTCTGCAATGGTAAATGATACAAACTTGAAATTTTGTCAGAAGCTTTGTATAGTCATGCCATATTGTGGGATGCGTTTTCAAACCTGTCGGGATGCTACTTCCTGTTTATAAACTTAGTCAATTTTTCATTATTCTGTCCGTCTGTCACAACATTCGTAAAGCTTTTCGCTGCAATAGTAAATGATACAGACTTGAAATTTTGTCAGAAGCTTTGTACAGTTATGCCATATTGTGGGATGCATTTTCAGACCTGTCAGAATGCTACTTCCTGTTTACTGACTTAGTTTAATTTTCATCATCCCGTCCATCCCTCACAACTTTCAGCTTTTCTCTGCACTGGTAAATGATACTTGAAATTTTGTCAGAAGCTTTTTGTAGGCATGCCATATTGTGGGACACATTTTAAGACTTGTGGGGTACTACATTTTGTTTACCAACTTTGTCAGGTTATTAGAGACTGGAAGATGAGAGCGGGGGTATTACTAGTGAGCATTTGCTCACAGATCCCTTGTTCCACCAGACAGGTTTCAACTTTTTTTCTAGCAACCTATACTGAATTGGACAATATTTTCTGAGGCCAATTTAACTTAAGTCAGTAATTATTTTCCTTACACATAACATTTGAAATGAGCACGATTTCTTTCATTCCATCCAAGGTGGCCCTCGAGAACCCATTCAGAAATCTTCTGAAACTTATTCGTAAATCTGAATTTAGCTTTAGTACAATATTTTCATAAATGGTCCATTTGTCAAGCATCTCTTGGCTCAAGATGTTAGGAACAAAATGGAATTTCACGGGTGCTAAATTCAGCGACAGTATCATTTCAGCTACTATCGTTTCAGTGACATTTTTTGAGTAATTCTGTATATCATTTCAGAGACTTCCTTTCTACGTATCATATGTAAATTCAGCGACATCCAGTTTTAAATAAATTGTACAAAAATAAACTATAATTTGAATGGATATAAATTTCATATAAGATACAAATCAAAATTTGCAAAAGAAAAATCAACAGAACAGTAATATTGGACAAATGTTAGAGTTAGTTTTTTCCTCGAAGACTCAACATCAGTGACTTAATCAATAGTATACCTTTTACCCAAAAGATTAAAACTAATACACAAAGATAGAAAAATAGCACATAAATACATGTAGATATCTATCAAATTAAATTGAAAATGGAGATGGATAGTTACAAAAGTAACAAGATAAGAGCTCCATCGAGTTCTTTATTTTTGATAACTAAGGAGAAATCAACTCAACATCAGGTGAGGGAATTACAGGAACAATTCAGTTTGAGTAAAATCTCAAGGTTGGAGTATGCATAACTCCTACATGTAGCATACAGGGCACAAACTGCAATAAATTTAGAAGGCTTTATTGTATGCATTGAGCATGCTTAGACTGTGCAGAAATTTTATACAATGCCGTAGTTTTACATGATTTAAAATGATTTTTTCTGTACAATTAATTTTGACTGTAAAATGTATAACCTTCTCAAACCCCTACCTACTTATGGTGAGCAGAGGCATAGGAAGGACAAGGGGCAAGAGGAGTATTGCATTTCAACAGGTAAATGTCGCTAAATTTAAAAAATATAATGTCGCTGAATAGATTTGCTTTTTGTCGCTGAATTGATAATGTCGCTGAAATGAAAAAAGTTCTAAATGTCACTGAATTTATCATCTCCGAATTTCACATTTGATTTTATTGGGAAATTCATTAGAACTGCATGACCAGTTTTAACTAAGCTTGTTTACTTTGGTATTTAATATTGTGTCTTATAGGTTGAAGTCCATTCTAAGAAAATTGCTTAGGGGAGCATAGTTTATATATGTGACTTGATATTTCTCCCAGGAACTAGCAAGTTACATGTAACAAATGTTAAT
>MJUU01066570.1:0-22674 GCA_002080025.1 Modiolus philippinarum | reverse complement strand
ATATTGATGTTGCGACTTCAAAACAGATGTTGAAAATTGTTTGTTGACCGCCATTTTCAAAATGGCCGCAAAAAGGCGGGAAAATTCAACATTTTCCGATTTCAATGAAATTTGGTTTCCAAATACATATTGATGTTCACAATAGTCCTAAGTTGGTCCCCTTTCAAAAAAGTGTCTGTCAAGTCCGCATCATATCCAAGATGGCCACCAGCGCGTGAAGCCTGGTTTTATCATTGGACCCTATGGGAAGGTATTCAAAGATATTCTTCTCTGAAGCCGCAGAGCCAATCGGAACCAAATTTGGCCAGAATAGTCGTTAGGTGGTTCCCTTTCAAAAATGAGTCCGGCAAGTCTGCACATCATCTAAGATGGCCACCAGCGGGGAACTTAGTTTAACATTGGACCCTATGGGGAAACATATTCCAAGATCTTCTCTTCTGAAAGTACTTGGCCAATTGGAATCACACTTGGTCACAATGGACCTTAGTTTGTCCCCTTCTTAAAATGTGTCTGGCTTGTCTGAACAGATTCAAGATTGGCATTCAACATTGGTATTATTATTTTTGACTGTATTTGTCAGCAATGGCCCAGGTGAGCGATACAGGCTCTTGAGAGCCTCTTGTTAATTTATTCAATGATATTTTACACTCTTCATTTGAATTTTTAATCACTTTGACCGTTTCTTCTATTTTGCTCAACCGCTTTTCTATTTCATTATTATATGAGTTTTCAACCCTTTTTTTCAAGTTTATCAATTTTCAAGATCAGGTTGTTTATTGCATCTAATATTTGGTTGGAAACAATTTGAACAGATTGTACATAATTTTGAAGAGTTAATGATTGTTCAATATGATCACTTTCTATATTGTGTATTGCCTGTAGTATATCAGAGTCAGGAAGGCTGTTTATGCTTTCATTTAATTTGTCTTTTTGATTTTCAGTGTAAATTTCCTTACTCACAGTTTGTTCATTATGTATTTCTTTACACACAGTTTGGTCAGTTTGATTTTCATTATGTTTTTCTTTACATGCAGTTTGTTCAGTTTGATCAGTAACCGATGTGACCCTCTCTTCAATTTTATCACAATTTTCAGTTTCACAAACTTGTTGGATTCCTGGCTTTACATGTATATCTAAGGGCATTTCAAGAGGAATATTTTGTATTATATCATCAGGGTTATCTTCCCCTTTCTTTTCAATTTCTGATACCTTTTCACTGATCATGTTAAATTCTGTTTCCACCCACTTCTGTGTAACGTTGCCTTGCACTAAGCAGTTGAGAGTTGTATAATATAACGTAATTGTTATTAGTTTTTTACTTTTTACAACAATTTGGGTTATTGATTTGTGTAGGTTTTGTGGTAATTTTGGCACGAAGGCTTCCTGTTCGTCTTCGAGTGTTATTTGTCTATGTTTGGAGTCATAATCTGGTGTTAAGCTTATATTAAATGCATCTTCTTGCAAAATACGACTTTTTACTCAGCGTACATTTCCTCGTGTAAACAATCCAAGGGAGGTAATTATGAATTATAATTACATTTTTATAGTAAAACAAAATTTTCAATTTTCAATGTTCAATTCCTAAAAATAATATACGCAAGTAATGATGTCATTATTGAACACGGACACATAACCATGATAACGGTCACTAGTTATATTTTTCCCCTGATTTCTATGTGCAGAGACTTTGCCGCTGCCTTGCTTTAGAATTAAATCGAAACATCAGTAATATATAAAAAATAATGCAGACATTATTTGTCATTTGGGCATATTGGCATTTTATTTGGAATTACCTTGTGCCTTTTTTATTTTCAATAAAAGGTATATTTCTTCGCTAGTATAGACGTTTTCAGAATTGAAATAGTGGGTGCCGCCATCTTGTTCCATTCGGAACACTAAATCCGACACAGGTAGACAGTATGACCCGACTCGGGCTTTTTCGATTACTTCATTATTGAATGGTACCGCACAGGTAGGGTAATTAAATTGTTAATTACCTGTTTATTGAACCAGTAAGAAACATGCTAATAGAGTCGTTGAAAAGATAAAGGATAACAGAATGGCAACAAATAAGTTTCAAGGCAGATATTTAATGTTTAAGTGTAGTAAAATGCATTTGAAAATTTGAAATTTATAGGTACCGTAGGTACCGTATTCACGAGATGCGCCCAGAATGAATATAGAAATAGGTATCAGTTAATGATTTTACCCAAGAATAAATTAAAAGAATAAAGAAATGTATTTTTTCGGCATTGTTGTTTATTTTATTGATTTTTTCGACATCGGAATACACATAAAGATAGATTGTAATATTAGGCACATATTTGGAATAAATCTCTATTTATATGAGTAAATCACACTTATTTGTAATAAACTTTGATAAATATATATATTTGATGAAGCTTTTACGTTATTTTTGTTAAAAATATTTTCGTTTTTATTCTAATTCCAAATACACATTTTCTTCCGGTATTAAATACTTCATTAGCAAAAAACCTACCAGATTATGCATAAAATTTCTTCTTTTATGTATAAATTAAAAAAGTCATTGTGAATCTAAAAAAAATAAGAAAAAGTAAGAAGGGTTACCTTTTCTGTAAAATCTGTGTATTCTGTTTATCACATTTTCCAATAAGAACCATTCCGATTTTTTTTTATGGCGATGACTGATGGTTTGCATTCAGTTGATTTACTAAATCCACTTTTATTTATTGGATTTGAGTGGACAAGTTTGATGGTTTGAAAATTGTAAAACATAAGTCAAATCAAGGTCTTTCAATTTAAAGATATTTTAAAGATTAAATTTTATTTTGTGTTCTTACTGTTCTGTGGATGATTTCTTTACAAATTTCATTATTTGGTTACAACTCTTGATGTAGAAACGTTTTATGTGTATTGCTTAAGTGTTATTTGAAATAGCGGGTCCTCCGTCAGCTTTGCTTTTGGTATATTGCATAATGTGCATTTCTCATAGTTTAATAAACTTAATCGTATATTTTTTTTATATAAAAAAAGAGCTCCCCATTGGCTTCAAATATGGTCATGATGTGTTCTCTTCTGTAAGTTGTGTGTATTGCATTAAGTTTTATATTTGCCTTGATTGAATATCTTGACATCTTGATATCTGAAAACGGGACTCCCCGTAAGCTTCAAATTTTTACAATTACGTTGTATCAGAATTGTCGGTTATATTTTTCAAGTAAAACACGTGCAATACATATCTTCCAAAAAGGTGTATTCTGACGTTGTTTGATGATGATATTCCACTTTGCCACATTATAACCGCGAAATTCGCCTATTTTCCATTTTCTATTAAAGTTCTTTTGAGATTATGTCATTGAAGTAAATATTTTAAGACAGGTAAAACTAGATATACAAATTACAAATGTTTTTTGTGTATCTTGTTCTTCATTTATTTCTTTTTTTTTTATCGAAAATCTATATTTTTTTGTAAACTGTTCGCTTATTTTAAATCAGTTTTGTTTTAAAACTCGTGTTTTTTTTTCATATTCAGCTAGATTTAAGAGTAGCTTGCATACTTCAAAGGGTAAACAGGTACCTGTGTTAATTGGGACAACATACAGGAAAGGTTGACAGCTTGTTTATTGAGGTGCTACATGTATCATTTCAGGTTTTATGATTGCTCTGTGGAATATTTTAGCACGTATTATATGTTAGTGTGCTGTAAGATTTACTTTTAGCATATATCTCTGGATAATCCTATAAATTTTATAATAAATAATAAATTTTAAAAAATGCTCATTTAAAACTTTTTTTCAAATGTAGATGAAACAAACTCATGTCTTGAAATGATAAAAGCTAGAAAGTGTTTTTTTTCAATAATTTATCAGTATAAGGTATGTAATGTGTGTGGTACCCGTCTACCTCTTAATGGCGGACCTATCGTGATCAGGGGAGATAACCAAAATTTACCAATTTTTGAAAACATGATAAGAGTATATTAAAGCTTGGTGCTGTAAAAACAGTGTAATAAACACTAAATTTACAATCTGACTTCATAATTAACAATGAAGGGATATGGAGTAAATGCAAATCTCTTCAAATACATGGTAATAATAAGCAATGGAACAACGCTTTTATTGTTGTTCTTCATAAACCCCTTTGGCACACTGTAACAAAGTCTCTGTAAGGTCTGACTGGTTCAAATGCTTTGTTCTTTTACTTCCGATTCTGATCAATATATCACCAAGTCTCTCTTACCGCGTTGCATGTCTGAGCCATCAGATATTGGTGTCCATTCTCATTATCAATAAATAAAATGTATAAAATTTGCAAACAATTGCTACAGAAATATATAATAATGGACAGTCCATAAAGTGAGAACTGAATGGTCAAAATCCATTGTTTATTAGTTGTTGAACTATTTATGGATCACAGGTCCAATGTCGTAGAGGTTATGTCAGAGTTTCATCAATATAATGTTCTCTAATTTCGAATTCTTCTTATCAAGATCGAATGAAATGAACAAAAGTAGCTACATTTAATTCAGGAAAAGAGCCAAGAACATGCAAAGAAATTGACTTCCTTTCCCTTTTACCCAACCGAAAAACTAAAATGCGTCCATGTTTGCAATTTCCATAGCCTCAGGCTGAACAACTCCCTTTGCCATCACTGGGCCTTTGTGTCCATGATAGTGCAAATAAAGTGTTGGCCACACAACATACTTGATCTTAAATCCAGACTTGGTATATAATCTATGTGTATCTTTATCAATTTGCGTTCCTTCCAGCGGTATTGTTTCTAGATACATAGGTGGATCTTGTATGACAATATGCCAACAAATGTCTACACATTTGTTAAAATAAAGGTGTTCGAAAAGATATGATAAAGCAGCTTCATCTAAAGGAGGGTTACATTCGTTGAGTTCTTTGAGGAATATTGGATCTCCTCGTAGAGTCTAAATTATAAACATAAACATAAATTACTATGAAATATTTTATATCAAAACATAATACGTAATTTTAGAGATGCAAAAATTCTGTAGCAATACGGTACGTTGGCCAATGGCGTTGAAACGCAAGGTTATACCCATTGGGAAGAAATTTATAGGTTTTTTTTTCAAACCATTATCTGCTTAGATGATGGGTTTGACGGTGCTCCAATTAAAAATTGCAAATTCATTAAAGTGTTGGAAAATCATGGTTACCGACTGTAAAAAACATATCGGCGTTGTTTCAGTGTATTGCCTGCTTAGGAGAGCTAGTAGGATGCCAAAAGGTAAAAAAATGATGCTTACTTATCGAGTCTGGGTCAATGGCATCACACACGGCTAATTTTGGATTTAAATGATAGAACAACTATTAAAATTTATAATTTTAACTGTCGTACAAATTGTCTATGGCCAAAGTCTCCCTTTTAAGGGTACCTTACAACAGAGGTTTGGATATGATATCTTTAAAGATAAAGAAAATAGTAGCATCCATTTTATGCTAATGAAAATCTGTTTACATGAAACTTCAGACCTGAAATATTTATTTGAACCACAGATTGCAATTTAATATTGACTGGTTTTTATAGATTATCTGTATTAATGTTGAGGTTAGTTTGAGTCTTAATGACATTTTCATTGAGTGCAAAATAAATATACGTAATTTCCAAAATATTCCAATCTGAAATGAAATAGAAACACAAAATGTACAAATATTCAAAAATCATGCATGAAATATCTACCGTTACAGAGTAAGCAACAAACTAGAGTCTCAGAAACTGAGCCTAAATCGCTCACCTGACAAAATGCTGGCAGCAGGTGATGAACATGATGTTTACCCCGGAGGGTCCTATGTTTAAATATGTTCTGTGCTGGTGGTCTTGTTTATTATCAGATATCTTAATAAAGGAGCTTCCATATATCATTCCTGTAAAGTTTGGTTGAATTTCCATAGGGTCTACTGTGAAAAGTGTTCCGCGCTAGTATCGAATTGATACTAAATGAGTAATCTTTGAAAAGGACCTCTCATACATCATTCCTTTAAAGTTCCGTTTAATTTGCATCAGTGGTTTCAGAGGAGAAGATGAATATGTCATTCTCCCCTAGTGTGCGATGTTAAATCTTAGTTCCCCGCTAGCGGTGATGTTTTTGTCAGAAGGGAACGAAATGAGTAAACTCTGTAATAGATCTTCCATACATCATTCCTGTAAAGTTTGGTTGAATTTACTTCAGTTGTTTCAGAGGAGAAGATGAATAGTGTGATTTTCCCGTAGAGTCTAATGTTAAACTATGTTCCGTGCGGGCGGCCATGTTTTTTTATCGGATTTGAACGCAATGAACAATCTTAAGAACATCATTCCAATAGGTTTGGTTGAATTTGCTTCAACGGTTTTAGAGAAGAAGATGAAAATGTGATGTTTTCCCAAAGGGTCCTATGTTAAACCTCAGTTCTGCGCTGGAGGCCATGTTTTTTGTCGGATCAGAACGAAATTAGCAATCTTTGTAAAGGTCCTCCCATACATCATTTTTGTAAAGCGTGATTGAATTTGCTTCATTTGTACCAGAGAAGAAGATGAATATGTGATTTTCCCATAGGGTCCAATGTTAAACTATGTTCCGTGCTGGCGGCCATGTTTTTACCGGATCGAAATAAAATGAGCAATCTTTGTAAAGGACCTTTAGTACATCATTCCTGTAAAGTTTTGTTGAATTTGCTTCGAGGGTTTCAGAGGAGAAATGAAAATGTGCAAGTTTAACGGACGGGCGACAGACAACGGACGAAGGACGCCAAGTGATAGCAATAGCTCACACTGATCCTTTGGGTCAAGTTAGCTAATAAAAATCCAAAATTTGTATGAAATTTCCAAATTATTGTTGATATGAATGCACTTGATAATTTTTTTGGTGTATTTAGTGTACAAAGAGAGATAACTCGAATCTATCGTTCTAAAAAGTTAAGTCTAGCAAAATTACGCGAATCTTTTAACAATTGACGTTGCTTGCATTTTGAATTTCCGAGCACATGTATTTATTTTCACGTTTAAAATGACATTTCCATATCATTGCAGATTATGTAATAGAGTTATCTTTCAATTGCAATGGTTTTACCAACTTTTATGTCAATATGTGTTTTTAGGAGAAATTGACTAAGTTAATTATATCAGTAACAAAAGTGTGATTTTTTTTTTTGGTTTTAAAATTGTTTATTTTTTGAGAGGTTATGCTTTAAAAATTGTTGAATATAGAAAAAAGACAATCCATTATAAAAAGTAAAACCTCTTCCATAAAATTTACAATATATATTCAAAATTTGCTGCAGTTTTATTGGTGAAAAGGAGCTAACTTAAAGTTGCATCAAAATTTTCAAAATTTTAGGAACTGACCTTTGACCCCATTTAAAATGAAATGTGATCATAGCCAATTACTACGATATCGTCAACGATATCGTCATTTCGATGCGCCATGGTCTTCTCTTTCCAAACATGTACCGTAATTCCAAAATCGGAAAAATCGTCTCTTGGGCATCTTACTAAGGGGCTTGATATTGTTCAAAACTTACTAATTCATGAATGTTTTTTGTACTGAAAAACTGATGGAAAAATGTTTTTGCTATTAAAGCTTTTTACATTAACTATTTTGGACTTTATCTGCTTGGCTTGTTTGCTGTTGTTCACGTTGCAGTAAAAGATCGATATTTTGATTCTTAATGTTCACCTTTCCTTATAAATGATATAAAATGTTGATATACATATTCAGTCCTAATTGGTCTTTATATCAAGCTCTATACTAAGAAAACACTGAAAAAAGAAGTTTAGTTGTTTAAATACAGAAGCCTAAATCATACATTATACAATGTTACTTTTTTATTGGTTTAATTTTAAATCAGTCTTAAAGTTACCTTACCAATGATACGCAAGCATACTTTTCCCTATCAATATCATAATTTACATTTTTCGATTTTGATCTTTTAAATCACAGTTATATTATATTCTTTCGCCAGTTGAAGTATTTCAGGATGAGATTAAAAGCAAACACAAAAATCACCAAAATACAGCAACTAAACAATGCTATCAGTATTGGTATATATTTCCTATCAAACATTTATAATGTATACCTGTTGAAGCATTTGAATCGCAAAATCAGCGGTGTGTTTCCTGCCTTCGTTAATTTTCTGTCGCTGGGAAGGATAATCTTGCAACATAGCATCAACCTTCAAAATAGATGACTCCTATAAACATGATTTCAAAGTAAAGACACCATGCTATCTTAAAATAATAACAAAATACCTAAGTAATTGTAAACTTAGTTCGGCCCAGTGGTAACAAATAGCAAAATACAAAGGCAATTGTAAACTTAGTTTCTGCATATGCACATTTCGACAACTTATGTCTCTTCAGTGTAGATCAAATCAAAAATTTGGAAATCAATTTACCGAAATATGTGTAAAACATGGAAGAGAATAAATTACCAATAGAATCTAAATAGTAAAGCCAAAATCAGCTAAGGACAGGGCTATGGCAAAGGGAGATTATACTCCTTAATTGAACGTAATTTTATTGAATTAAGGTATTGCAAATTTCCAAATAAAATCGGTTTTCATGCCAGCACCAAAGTGCTAGTCACTCGGTTGGTGAATACCCTCGGGGACTAACAGTCCACCAAATTACGAAAACAATATTTTCATAAATTGTAAATTCATAAATAATATTATACAGAAACGTATTTACTTGACGTATGATTAAGATTCAAGGCACTGGAAATGCCTCACTTTATCTCGGAACTTTTTCCCGGGTTGAATGCTACCTGTTAAAAAGTTTGATGCCCGGATGCCAATAACCAGTTCATAATGTGGCCATGTTCAAGTTGGACAAACGTAAAGCTTTGCCCTTCTGGGAGAGACGATTTGCGGTGAAATAAATAGCATCATTACAAGTACATTTAGTAATTTCAAAGAATTATTGTATGGAAAATTAGGAAATAAGACAAAAAAAGTATATCGTGTTAAATCATTAATATATTTAAAAAGCAAATGAACAAAATTCTAAATTTGTAATGTTGGTATTTCAAGGTCTTCAATCAATTCAAACCAACAACTTTGTACTTTACCTGATCAGTGGATGGATTTTTCATTAGAAACATGTTTTCTACCAGCCTACGAATCTGAAGGTCAGCCTTTTCCCTACAGCTTCTGTAAATTACCTGATAACGAGACAAAAAATATAAAGATTATCATTCATATTACAGATAGCATGCAAAAATTTATTTTCATCTTTTGGGTAAAATACGTAGATATTAGCATTGAGGCAATATCAGACGCAATAAACTGTGACAAAACTAGCTAAATGGCAGGAGTGATGATTTTTGTAAAATGTATCAAATGTCAAGTCGTTACAGCTGTTAAACCTTTTGAAAAAGCGAAAAAACAGATATTTTATAACAACTCAGTAATGAATTGACAAAATATGATGAAAAATAAAACAAATCGAAACTGTCTTAAATGAGAGGTGCAACAATATGTTGAAAACAACTGTGCAAAGTTTCAGAGGTACTGAGTTAAGGTGTTAGAATTTCTAATTATACATATTTTATACCAATAAATGTGACGGATGGACGGAAACCAGAGGCTCATAGACCTGTTATCCTGCTATCTACGTTGTTTAATTGGGAGGTGGGTGTATCAACAAAATCACCGAGCAGGAGCCGAAATTCAAAGGGAAAAAAGACAAAGTAGGTGCAAAATCTGCTTTGTAAAATATTGGTTAAATAATGGTTCAATAATGAATGTAGAGAGTATTTTGTAGTAAGCGGTAACAATACGTTTCGTTCAAGGAAATTCCAGTTCTTATTTACCAAACTATGCCATTACAGTTCGAATACTTCCTCATCCAAATACAAGTGAATAATGCCAAAAATGACTTAGCGAAACATTATGCATTTATTGTTAAAACTGTATGTGAACCATCAGTATTTGATAGCTTAAAATTTTGTTCAATATGTGTAAATGCTGCAATGAGATGATTGAGTCTCTAACTAACAGTCTTATAACTCCAAGTGTAAAACGTCTCTCTCTTTAAAATATTCAAATATTATCTTTTTCTAAAGAGAAAACCCAATGATCCGTAGCTAAAGAAAGCGCTGATAGAGTGCTTGTTGTAGGGTATCGTGGCCTGGCTCTTATTAATATTTTATAACACAGTCACTTTTAGTTGTATATGTAACGGTTTATAGTATCCACCGTGAAATAAGTTCCAAAGGAACAAATTACATAGCTCACCTGGTGAAATAATCTCCAGTTGGAAAGTATTTACTGCTCACCTGGTGAAATAATCTCCAGACGGAATAAATCTCATAGATATATCAATTACATTTGTTCCATTTGGAACTTATTTCACATGCAGGATACTATTTTGGCTTACATATACGTGACATATACTCACCTTTATCAAGCTATATAAATGATACACATATATTTCATCATCTCCGATAATATGTTTCAGATGTTTTTGTAAATCTTGCAAGGCATCAGTCCAGTCATTATCATATATTCCATTGTATTGCTCAGCAATTTTCCCTGGTCTATTTGGATCACTTAAATTTGTAATACTTGGATTATTATCGGTAAGCCTCAACCCTGCAGCTGAGCTCAATCTATAAAAAAATGTCAAAATAAGCATGTTCCATTGGGCTAAAAATATTAGTTTTGAGCATCTGTCATATCTATACTTTTAAAATGAAAAACGAAATGTTCGTAAAATATTTTTTCACCGATATTTAGTGCAAAACAGTGGATAACAGGAAGCACCTACAATGGCTGAAAATTACAGTCACATGCCACAATCTGCCAGGGAACTACAGAGAAAACCTACAGAGGAAAAAACACAAATTAGACAAAAGACAAACGCAAACAGCAATACATAAATCCGAACATCCGGGTACTTATACCTGTGTAGACTTTTGTGGGGTAAAACAATCGGATGCAAAAAATTGAAATTGCAATTATTCATTTGTTATTCAACCCGTTTTGGTGAAATTTGGAATATATATTTTGAACACTACCATAAATAACATATCGAAATTTCATAACGATATCTTAAACATCGAGAGAGTTATAGCAGTTTGAAAATTGTGTATTAGAAAAATTCAAATTGCATTTATTTCTTTATTTTTCACATTTTTTTCATGAAATTCGGAATATATATTTTGGAACACTACCATAAATAACATGTCGAAATTTCATAAGGATATCTCAAGCAACAAGAGAGTTATAAAAAGCAGTTTGAAAATTGTGTATTGGAAAATTTCAAATTGCATTTATTTCTTTATTTTTCAACATTTTTTCATGAAATTTGAATTATATGTATGAGCTCAATTTTTGAGATTTTAATATAAAATCTCAAAAATGCTCCGGTAGGGTATGAATGCATGATCTGATCCATGCGTAGCTCCCAACATATTGTCAATGAAAAGACTGATCTTGCATGTGCCTTGTTTAAAGTCATTGTGTATGTGAATTCAGTAATAATCTCTAGCTATACTGAAAAGTGTCTATTCGCCTTTGTTTGATAGAAGCATAATAGTGAACTGTGAAATCACTGTGACGGCCGTATACTTCTGAAGTGCAGCAATGAACATAACCTTGGAGACATTAAGTCCGCTCATTTTGACAAATCCCTATATACCGGTATATTACAGGCATGACAGTAGCGAATTCGTCGTGAAATGTAAAAGCTACATGCTCTTCATTTAGAAATATAAGACCTACAAAGCGAAAAGTTCACTATTTGAAAGTCGAAATCATCACCCTTGTCATAAAATTTGATTTCAGATGTCCATAGTAATGGGCTATGACATGTCTTTTTCACAGAGCGTTCATTACTAAATACCTGCAATGCGGTAAGCATTTTAGATATTTTTGTGGATTTTATAAATATATAATTTACGAAAGGATATGGAGTAAATTAACATGAGACCATTTAACATATGTTAACTCCAACTGCAATAATTTTAATGAGCTGTATGGCCATTTCGGAAATGTATTCCTCATCAGCAGCAATAGAACCTAAACAAGGAAATCCAAAATTTCAAAACACGTTTGAAATGCATAAAACCAAACGAAATCTGAAAACTCTGTAATATCAAATAAAGCTAAGGACAAAACTACGATGGTTGGAGTTAAACCTTAGGTTTTAGAATTTACATAAATTAAGTTAATAGTAATAGAACAAGGTGTACACATGAAATATTATCTCATGTACAAGTACACCATATCTTACAAAATTTAAGAGCATACATCTGTAACACGGGGAATTGTTTTACTAACTTCACACTGCATTAAAAGACAAACTCCTGTATTAAATATTTTACGAAAGGATATGGAGTATATGTGTGGCAGACACATATTTTATCGAATTCAATTATTTTATACAGTACTTCAGGACTTTCATTTCTCTTCTTGTATGTTTGATCTTTCTTGATTAATTTAATCAATTTAGGTATCATTTGATGATTATTATATTCACTGTTAATCAGTCATACTTGACTTCACAGGTTTGACAGTTGCTACCTTTATAGTTCAGAATTAATTTAATGGGCAACTTTATTTTGATTTTATCTATGGTCAGTATTACTGTCACCTAATCAAGGATTATTCTGATTGGTTGGTTGGGACATACCCCAGATTCAAAAATGGGTTTTTGAGGGAAAATGGAGTTTGGTTTATTTCCCAGTGTAATTTATATATAGTGATAGTTTGGAATCATGATGTTGAATTGACATTGTATTTATTTGAATTCTGAACACTTGTATAACTTCAGGATTTATATTATTCAGTAATAAAGGTAAAAATGGAGCTTCTTTACATTGAGGTGTGAGAGAGATGAATGTATTGAACGGAGTGATATTTTGCCCGATTCAGTAAGTATGACCCTAAACCATATACTTTGTTAGGTGTTTGAATGAGTTGAGGTTCTGTGAATGAGTCCTTTATGAAACTGATGTTTGGAAGTAGGGAGATAGATTTTTGAATGATTCTGTGAGTGACCTTGAACTTTTGTCATGGATCTATGACGTCACATTATATCATTTACTTATACGTCATAGCCAGTAATTTTAATGTAAAAATTACATTTTATTGAGAACGATTATATTAATGGTTTATTGTATGAATATAATATATTATGATATATGAATTTATATTATATTTGAGTACTTATTATTGTACATTGTTTGTAGGACCCATTGATTGTACAGACATGATGTCATTGACTTATTGATGTCAGATGTAACTTGTACACTTTGTTGTGGTTGATGTTCATATAATCTGATTCCATAAATTGGCAAGATTCATGTTTATAGTAATTTTACTTAGTTTATTGTATTCTTCAGAAACTGAAATTTTGGAGTAATTGGCATATGAGGATACCATCTAAGTACGTGACAGCTGAAGGGATTATCCCGTTGATGTTATTATGATGTATTTGTAATAGATTGTATTTTGTTATTATATGTAAGATGGGAAACATACTAGAGTGATTGAGATGAACGTTTTGTCATTTTTGGGTGATATTCATTCTGGCTATGACATTGATTATTTGTATGGAAACGGACATCAACATTATATTTGTAGAAGTATTTGTATTCATATTTATATCTGTGATATTTTGCTAAATTTTTAGTTGTCTGTTATTGTTATTACAGGGTTATAATTATTACCAATTTCGAATAAAGTTATAATGAACCCTAGACGAGTCGTGCTCTGCTTGACCCCCAAGAAACGACCCTGTTATATATGAACATGAGACCATAACACATATTTTAACTCCAACTGCAATAATTTTAATGGGCTGTATGGCCATTTCGAAAATTTATTCCTCATCAACAGCAATAGAACCCAAACGTAAACATATGTATTCTTTGACTTATGATGACAAACATGTCACGTATAAAGCACTAACCTGAAGTATGATCAAGTGCCATAAATCAAAAATTCAAACATCTGAAAATAATGATCTCAATAAAAAAAATAGATTTGTTCACAATCACCAGAAAAAACATTAATAAAAGGTGTCCAGGGCCTAAGGAAGGAAATGATTTATAGCCAAGGAGTAAACATAATTGTGCCATATAACGCAAGTCTTTTATATTCACATGTAGTGTAGTTACATGTTAAAAAAAATGTAACTACACAAGAAGATACACCAGTAATAAGTTCCAATTAAATGGAACCATTTTGAAAATATGCAAAGAATTCAGCTGTGGAATCTTACATTCTTACTTTCAGATTTTGTGTTTGAAAGTTTAATTTCCGCCTGGGAAATCAAACAGTACAGACCCAAACCGTCTTAAATTTTTTTTTCGAAAATTTTAGAAACTGAAATCTTCGTAACAAATGAAAAGAGGTTCGCAGTTTCAAAATCGAAGTCACACTGAATGTCCCAAACATGCGTATACCACAGGTGTAAATGAAGTATATGCACAAATTACACCCTTATTAACAACACTGGTACATTTTTACAATTAAAAATGTGTACATTTAAGGACTGTACACAAGAAAACTAACTTGTATTCCAAAAGACATACTTTATGTATGTATTTTATACCGGTTCGCAACACAGGAGGCTCATACCCTTTCCAAGATGTCTTAGTGGTAAAAAATCCGAAAACTGTCCATATCACTTGTCTCTATTTTCCCAATAAATAAATAAAATAAATATTTTGAATCCGTAATTCTTGTTGATTAATAACAAAATACCAAAGTTACTGTTAATTTATTTTCTGCATATGCGCATTTCGACAACTTATGTCCCATCAGTGCAGATAAAACCAAAACATTTGGAAGTCCATAAATCAAATACACGTTTAAGCTGATAGAGAACAAATAACCAAAAAGGGTCTAAATCACATCAGCATGATATGACAACCAAAAATATATACAAAAGACAAACAATTGCAAAACGGCATATTCTTAGATTTGAAAGTAATTGTTTATTTTCATGTGTATAATAGTTTGTCTGTTTTACACTCTAGCGAACTAACCTGTTGAGATATTCATTATTCTGAATTTTCAGTCTATTTATTTCTCTGTTAAGCCCAGCTACATGTGTCTGAATGGAATTAAGGCTGTTTAAAAAGTGTTTGGGGCATACACGTGCTTTATCCTCCTCCTCTGCCTGTTGATCCTTCCCTTGTCTTAACAATGTCTCAAGTCTTGTAGTTTTTAAAGTCATCACTTCCACTTTAAACTCCAGTGATCTGAAACAAATATTGACTAGGAGCTATGTATTCAAAAGAGAGCTGCTTCTCATTTCTGTTAGTTCAAGGAATATGTTGGTCATTGGCTTGTCCTTGTCTTCTCATAAAATTTTAGTTTCTTGATATCCAGATTATTGGATGTGGTTTGTTTCCATTGATTTATTTACTTTGTTTTACTTTTTTGGGGCAATTTAGGGCTTGCTATATGTTGAAGACCGTACGGTGACCCCTAGATGGTCTGTTTCGGGGTCGTTTTAACCTGGATATGGGATGTTGTCTCCTTGACATTTAAACCATTGATTTCCTTTCTTTTTTATAATGAATAAGAAAAAGATACTATGGTGGCATATTTCTGCCAACACATAATCATATACATAACTAGTTAATTAAGTAGATATCTAGTTATTTAACTAGATAAATTATCTAGATATTTAACTAGATAAATTATCTAGATAATAAGTAGTTATCTAGATATTTATCTAGTTAAATATCTAGATAATTTATCTAGATAATAAGTAGTTATCTAGATATTTATCTAGTTAAATATCTAGATAATTTATCTAGTTAAATATCTAGTTAAATATCTAGATAATGAGTAGTTATCTAGATATTTATCTAGTTAAATATCTAGTTAAATATCTAGATAATGAGTAGTTATCTAGTTAAATATCTAGATAACCTCTTAAAATAGAGGTGAATAATAATATAATAATGGCAGTTACAAGCGCTAACATGCATTTTTTCACGTTATGATATTAAAATTAACTAGTTAAATATCTAGTTAAATAACTAGATAACTACTTAATTAACTAGTTAAATATCTAGTTAAATAACTAGATAACCACTTAATTATCTAGTTAAATATCTAGATAATTTATCTAGTTAAATAACTAGATATTTATCTAGTTAGATAACTAGATATCTACTTAATTAACTAGTTATGTATATGATTATGTGTTGGCAGAAATATGCCACCATAAGATACAATTAAATGGTCTTGAATGATATTTTTTATCTACTAGACGTTGGCAATCAATATATCTTCACGTATGTTAATAGAAAAAAATGGACAACAGGAAGCACCACAACCCACCTATGAATTGCACAGTAAAGGCATAAATAAAAGAAAAAAAATACAAATCTAAACAAATGTAGGAACTTGGGACAGTCGGCTTTAGCAAAGCCAGCGTTTGGGTTAATCAGAATTTTTGGCACCTAAACCTTCCCTTTCTATACCTTTTTACTCTATAGTATGGTAAACATACGAAATATGCCGATGTTGTATTTTGTTCATTGTAAAATATAAGCAAAATATTTAAAGACCAGTGTGATATGTCAATCACATGATACACATTCTAACAGTTATTACAAAAATTTAAATGACCCATTAAGGGAGGTATTAGTTGAAAGAATTAAATTATATTTCAGTTGATCTGGTACCTTTTTTGTTTGTTCAGTTTCTGTACTTCCAACATCAGTTCTTCGTTTGATTGGTCGTCTACATCACTCAAGATTGGTCGTTCTGTGTGATCCATTCTCAAACTTTGGAATGGTACACTTGAAATACCGATATATTGTTATTATCATTATTATTATTGGATTTTATAGTTTTGATTTACACAAAATATAAGTAATGCAACTTTGGTACTATTTATGTATTAAGAATTCGAAGTTTACTGAGACTTACAGACCATATGTAGATGAAATCAGTAAAGTAAATTTACTTTTTAATCTAGCAAATATTTACCCTTTAAAAAAGAAAACGAAAAATAGACAAATAAATCATTGCCATCACAAAACAACAAGAAACAAGAGGCTCTCAAGAGCCTGTATCGCTCATCTGGGCCATGGCTGACATAAAGAGATAAGGTCCAGAGTTTAAGTTATGTTCCCTAGAGGCAACCTTGGACTGGATGAAGACACGCCAGATGCAAATTTTGAAGGGGGCCACTAAAATACTTTTCTGATCAAGTTTGGGTCCAATTGGATTAGTGGTTTTTGGAGACGAAAGTCTTTTTATGAAATCGAATGTTCCCATTGGTGGCCATCTTGAATTATGTACTGATCAGCAGGATACCCTTTTTGTAAGGGACCATCTAAGGACCATTGTGACTAAGTTTGGTTATAACTGGACTAGAAGTTTCTGAGAAGATCTTTGAATGTGTTTTCCAAATATCAAATACTAACTCATGTTACTCTGGGAATCACATTTAATGGGGTTTTGACCTCACTGATACCATCAAAGTACCTTTGTGCTCTAATTGGACAAATTGTTTCTGAGAAAATATTTGAATGTGTTTTAATCCGTTATCTGGTCCAATTTCAGGCCACCTTTCAATAAAGGGCTACGCCGAGCGCAGCATGATACGACCGCAGCATTTGGACCACTGAAATTTTAACAAAAGTAGTTCAAAGTTAATGTGGACACAGTAAAGGGATTGACACAATAATTAGATGGACACAAAAAGAAGCTTGACACAGTTATTAGCTAGGAACAAAATAGGGAAAAATTCAACCCAAGAGCTATGCAAAATATGTACTATCAACTTAAACTTTACATCCATAGAAATTCAAAAAAAAAAAAAAAAAAAAAATTCCATCGAAATCTGATGAAAAATAAATTTTGACATATTAAGAAAAATTGCAATTTTGGCCCCTTTGGCCCCTTGTAGCATGGAAACAGTAAGAGCCACGCCAAATCCGTTGCCATACCCCTGAAAGCTTAGATCAAGAGGAATCCAAAGAAAAAAATCCCATTGAAATCCGATGAAAAATAAAGATTTGACATATTTAGAAAAATTGCAATTTTGGCCCCTTTGACCCCTTGTAGCTCGGAAACCGTAAGACCTACAAAAAATCTGTTGACATTTTACTGAAAGCTTAGATCAAGACGAATCCAAAGAAAAAAATCCCATCGAAATCCGATGAAAAATAAAAATTCTACATAATCCGCAAATTCACAAATTTGGCCCCGTTCGGCCCTCATAGCTGGGAAAGGAAACAAGTTATCAAATATCTAATAGCTGAGCGCCATATTAATTTTTCACAAGGAATCCATTAAAAAAAACTGCATCAAAATCGGACTTAAAATTAAAAAATTATTTTTTTGGAGATTTGCCCCTGTTGGGCCCCATTTATCTCGTGAGCGGTACATGCTACGTTGAATCTGTTGGCATACTCCAGATTGGAAATTTCCCCAGGAGCACACTGAAAGAAACCCAATAAAAATCCGATTAATAATAAAGATTCTAAAGACAAACATGTGAAAACACCCAATTTAACCCTTTTTGGCCCCTTTTTTTAAAATGGGTGGGGCAACAATGACCAAAACTAAGCCAAACCTTCCTTTTGTACCAAAGAACATTATGTTAAAATTTCAGAAGGATTGATCTACTGGAACTAAAGTTATTGACCAAAAACTAAAGTGTCTACAGACGACGACGACAACGACAACAACGACGCCGACAACGACGACGACGACGACGACAGCACCATACCAATATACGACCGCAAAAATTTTTGCGGTCGTATAAAAATAGTTTGGACAGGGGTTCCCCTTATTATCTAGGTAATAAATACTTCTGAAATGAAAACATGAGAAAGCCCCTTTCAAAATATATTAGGTTAGGGGTTCGCCTTAGTAACTAATTTATGCATATTTCTGAAAACAAAACCTTAAATTTAACAGAATGTATTTTATCTAAAAATTCAGTTTTCTTGTTTGGTGTCAATGGCAACTAAAAGCTCCATCATTCATTATAACCCATATCAGACCCCAATTCAAAAACAATTTGGGCAGGAGTTCCCCTTATGATCTAATAGAATACATATTGCTGAAATTAAATACATTTTGAGCCCTCTTTAAAAAATTTGGGCAGGGTTGCCCTCATTATCTAGTTTATATATAGTGCGGAAATTGTAAATAAAAAGTGTAGCAGTATACTTTTTTCAAAACATTTCAGTTTTTTTGTCTGTTTTCCATGGCAACTAAAAAGCTCCTCCATCCATTACAACCTATATCACACCACAATTAAAATAAATTGGCAGCGGTTCACCTTATATTCAAGGTAATACATATTGCTGAAATCAAAACATTCAGAGATCCCTTTAAAAAAAAGAAATCTGGTAAAGGTTGTCCTCATGAATTGCTGTAATTATAACATGTTTGAAAAAACAATTAATTTTCTAACATCCCTTAGTTTTATTATCTCCCCTTTTAGAATTATTACTTTTCATTATATCTATCTTTAAATTATAGACACTCCCTAAAAAGTGTGTTGATGTACACAATTAGAACTTTTTGATATAAAGTACAAGTTCAAGTAATAAAAACAATATTTCTATATGATCAATAAAACTTTTGTATCTATTATTTTTATTGAATCATTTTAGCCTTGAAAGTGTTTCACATTTATCCATAGGTATACCCTACTGGCCGCCACCTTGTTCTGTAAGGACATTACGACTTTTTGGACAGGAACATCTAACCACAATTGTGACAAAGTTTGGCTCTAATTGCACAAGACTAGTAGTTTCTGAAGATATTTGAATTTATTTTCTATAGGGTCTAATTTAAACTATGTTCCCCGCTGGCGGTCATCTTGGATGAGGTATGGACCTGTTGGATACCTTTTTTTGAAAAGGACCATCTAAGGACCGTTGTTATTAAGTTTGGTTCTAATTGGACTAGTAGTTTCTGAGAAGATATCTAAACATGTGTTTCCCAAAGGGTCAAATGTTTAAACTATGTTCCCCGCTGGCGTCACTCTTGGATGAGGTATGAACCTGCCGGATACCTTTTTCGGAAGGAACCGTATAAGGATCATTGTGACTAAGTTTAGATCTACTTGGACAAGTAGTCTTTGAATATGTTTTTCCATAGGGCCCAATGTTAAAACTCTCTTCCCCATTGGCGGCCATCTTGAATGAGGTACGAACCTATCGGATTCCTTTTTTGGAAAGGAACATTGTGACTAAGTTTCGTTCTAATTTGACCATTAGTTTCTAAGAAGATCTTAATTTGAATGTGCTTTCCCATAGGGTCTAATTTTAAAACTGTGTCCCCACTTGCAGCCATCTTGGATGAGGCAGACACCTGCCGGATACCTTTTTTGGAAGGGACCATCTAAGGATCATTGTGACTAAGTTTGGATCTAATTGGCTCAGCAGTTTCATAGAAGAAGATTTTTGAATATGTTTTCCCACAGGGTTCAATGTTAACATTATGTTCCCCGCTGCCGGCCATCTTGGATGAGGTACGGACCTTTCGGATACTTTTTTTGGAAGGGACCATCTCAGGACCATTGTGACTAAGTTTGGTTCTAATTGGACTAGTAGTTTCCCAGTAGAAGCAATTTGAATAGGTTTTCCCATAGGGTACAAATGTTAAAACTATGTTGCCCGCTTGCGGCCATCTTGGATGAGGTACAGACTTGCCGTATATAATTTTAAAAGGGGATCACCCAAGGCCTATTGTGACCAAATTTGGTTCCTATTGGCTTTGTGGTTTCAGAGGTTAAGATCTTTGAATGAAAAGCTTACGGCGGACGACGGATGCCAAGTTATGGTAAAAGCTCACCCTGGCATAGTCAGGAGAGCTAATGAACGGGAGGTAAATATAAGCATATATAACCTACGTCTATCTTTTGTTTCGATGCATCGAAGCATGGTCAATCTAATGTAAGGAGTATTTAGATATGAATCGGATGATTGTTAAGCGTAATAAAGTGCTCCAAAGTAGTTGATAAAATATAAAACGATGATAAACGACAAAAGCCTAAATGACCCATTAAAGATATATAAGTAAAACAAATGATATTTAAGTTGATCTAATACCTTTTTGGTTCTTTCACTTTCTGTACTTGCAACATCAGTTGTTTGTTGGAATGGTCATCTACATCATTCAGTATTGGTTTTTTGGTGTTTTCTATTCTCGAACTTTGGAAAGGTACACTTGAAATACCGGTATATATTATTTTTTTTTCATATAGATAATATTGGTCATTTGATACCTTTAATTACCTTAAATTCAATTACAAAATGAAGAAACAAATTGCAGGTTCTATTTGTGTACCTAGAAATTTCAACTTAAAACAACCGAGTGAGACTTACAGACAACATATTTTTTTCCATACCAGTAAATTTACTTCTGTTTGAATACTCGTTAACTTGGCACCTATCTGCCCTATTAAGAAATATATACAAGTAAACCACTACTATCAGGTGATGATACCAAAACAAAAAAAACCAAAAAAAAACATAGAAATTAACTGTTATAGAAAATTGATTTCAGTGGAGAAAGACAAATGTTTAACTGCATATTCATGAAACATTGACAAGGGTAACCTTGTGATACTCAGAAATGGAATACAAGAAGCAAGAGGCTCTCAAGAGCCTGTATCACTCACCTGGACCATGGCTGACATAGATAAAATGCATTTCCAATAGGAAAAACATAAAATTAGTAGAATACTTTTTTTTTCTGAAATTACAGTATTCTTCTTTGGTTTCCATGGCAACCCAAAGATCCACCATCCATTACAACCCATAACAGAACACTATTCAAAAGAAATTTGGGCAGGGGTTCCCCTTATAATCAAGGTAATACATATTGATGAAATTAAAACATTCAGACCACAATTCAAATAAAAATTCAAAATTTGGGCAGAGGGTCCCCTTAAAATCAATAAGGCCAATGTAAAAACTATGTTCCAGATGGTGGCCACCTTGGATGAGGTACAGACCTGCCAGATGCATTTTTTGGATGGGACCACCTAAGCACCATTGTGGGACCATTGTGGCTTAGTTTGGTTCTAATTGGACTAGTAGTTTCTGAGAAGAGGATCTTTGAATGTCTTTCCTATAGGGTCCAATGTTAAACTATGTTTCCTGCTGGCGGACATCTTGGATTAGGTACGGACCTGCCGGATACATTTTTTTGAAGGGACCATCTAAGGACCATTGTGACTAAGTTTGGTTATAATTGGACTAGTAGTTTCTGAGAAGAAGATCTTTGAATGTCTTTCCCATAGGGTCCAATGTTAAAACTATGTTCCTCGCTGGCGGCCATGTTGGATTAGGTACGGACCTGTCGGATACATTTTTTAAAGGAGACCACCCAAGGATTATTGTGACCAAGTTTGGTTCCAATTGGCCCAGTGGTTTCAGAGGAGAAGATCTTTGAATGAACAGTTTACGACAGACGGACGGACAGACGACGGACGCCAAGTGATGGCAAAAGCTCACCCTGGCATAGCCAGGTGAGCTAAAAACTAATCAGCCGTCAGTTAAAGAAGACAATTTTGACCAAAGCAAATTGTCAGAGACTATAATTTTTCCTTTTCTTGTTTGATATTTGGCAGTGAATTTTGCTTTTGGCCACTAAAGCTAAACGTTATTAAATTTGTGTTCGCTGAAAAGACGGCTTAAACCGTTCTGATAAATCGGCGAAGAATATATATATATATATATATATA
>MJUU01066569.1:76272-92443 GCA_002080025.1 Modiolus philippinarum | reverse complement strand
AATTCAACATTTTTTTACTTATTTGGATGATCTTTTCTCACTTTTGAGGTTTCTTGATCTTGCCTATTAACCGGTGTTAGATTGATGTCTACGACCTTTCAATAGCAATTGCTGTTGAGTAGCTAATGGACACTACTGTAATGAAAGGGAGGTTTGTCTTTGTCGCGCTATAAAACCGGTTCAACACACCATTGCTTTTGAAATGCCTGTACCAAAACAAGACCATTGCGGTCGACAATTTTTCCGGTGATTTCCACCTAATTTGTCTTTTTGTCTCGTGGACTTTAGCTCTTGACAACTCTTTTCGGTAATTTTGTTATTACCCTCATTCGCTTATATTTGTTTCGAGTTGCCTCCCGTTATGCGCGTATTTCCAGAGAAAACTCTGAGGTCATATCATGATATATTTCGAATTTGGTTTATAGAGTCGTAGACACCTTCATTTTACCATCTTTGGAAAGAGTAAACTTATGTCACATTTTAATTAAGAGTGTCGTGAAAGGTCAATTCATAATTTTTTTAATCGCATGCAACGAAAAGTTGTCTTCATTTTACAACAAACTCTTAACAAAATTTATAAAACGTAATGCTAGATTTATAAGAGAAGTTCACTGATTTGCTTTTTAGGTCACCTGGCTATAGCGAGGGTGAGCTTTTGCCATCACTTTTCGTCCGTCGTCTGTAAACTTTTCATTCAAAGATCTTCTCTTCTGAAACCACTGTGCCAATTGAAACCAAACTTTGCCACAATAGTCCTTAGATGGTCCTCTTCAAAAAACTTGTTTTTCAGATCCGTATGATGTCCAAGATTGCCGCCAGCGGGATCATAGTTTTAACATTGGACCCTATGGGAAAATACTTTCAGAGATCTTCTCCTTGGAAATTACTTGGCAAATTAAAACCAAACTTGGCCACAATAGTCCTGAGATAGTCCCCTGCAAAAAAAAGTTTTTCAGATCCGCGGGATATCAAAGATGGCCGCCAGTGGAGATCATAGTTTTTAACATTGGACCCTATGGGAAAATACTTTCAAAGATCTTCTCCTCTGAAACTACTCGGCCAATTTAAACCAAACTTGGCCACAATAGTCCTTAGATGGTCCCCTTCAAAAAAGTTGTTTTTCAGATCCGCACTATATCCAAGATGGCCGCCAGCGGGGATCATAGCTTTAACATTGGACCCTATGGGAAAATGATTTCAAAGATCTTCTCCTCTGGAACTACTTGGCCAATTAAAACCAAACGCGGCTACAATAGTCCTTACATGGTCCCCTGCAAAAACGTTGTTTTTCAGATCCGCCCGATATCCAAGATAGCCACCAGCAATGATCATAATTTTAACATTGGACCCTAAGGGAAAATACTTTCAAAGATCTTTTCCTCTGAAAAACCAAACTTGGCCACAATAGTTTTTAGATGGTCCCCTTCAGTAAAGATGTTTTTCAGATCCGCATTATATCCAATATGGCCGCTAGCGGGGATCGTAGTTTTAACATTGGACCCCATGGGAAAACACTTTCAAAGATCTTCTCCTCTGTAACTACTTGGCTAATTGAAACCAAACTTGGCCACAATAGTCCTTAGATGGTCCCCTGCAAAAAAGTTGTTTTTTTCAGATCCGCGCTATAACCAAGATGGCCACCAGCGAGGATCATAGTTTAAACATTGGACCCTATGGGAAAATACATTCAAAGATCTTCTCTGATAGCTTTTCACCCAATTGGAATCAAACTTGGCCACAATAGTCTTTAGGTTGCCGCCCTGCAAAAGAGTTGTTTTTCAAGTCTTTGCTTTATGCAAGATGGCTGCCAGTGGGGAACAGATTTAACGTTTGACCCATTGGGAAAACATGAAAAGATCTTCTCCTGAAATTACTTGGCCAATAATGAAAACATATTTGGTCACAACGGGCCATAGTTGTTCCCGTTTGAAATATTTGCCCGGCTTGTCTGCATGGCATTCAAGATGGCCCCTAGTTTAACCTTGAGACCTATCGGAAGCCTATCGTAAAGCATTTAAAGATGTTCTCCTCTGAAAATATTTAGTCAGTTGTGTTATGCGGTAGAAACGGCCAATAAATGATTGTAAATTGAAGTCAGCAAAGATCAAACAAAATTGGCTCAAGATTAACTTTTAATAAGACAAAAATAATGATTTTACAAATTAAGTATACAATATATGACTTATCTGACAATAATGAAGTCCAATTAAATATCCAAATCACTAGTTCACTGAAGTCCACCAATAAATGTCCAGATGAATATTCCTTATAATCCTCATTAAATAGCTGATAATAGATTCACAATAATTGATGTCGATTTCCAATACAAAAGATGTGCATAATAATCCTTTATAATCCAATTAATCCTGTATAAACTTATTAAACTGACCGGCTCAAACCCTTTTCTGCTACTTTATTTATATACATTTATTCTTTCCAGAAAAATAATTCACAAGATATGACTAGAATATTCCATATCAACTAATAATCACATTACTAAAATGTTTAACAAATTATGTAAGGAAAACTTCTAGAAATTTCCATGTGTTAAAAACTTAATTTTAAATTCTAGAAATTTCTATATGTTCTAAGGTGTAATAACCTTGACCATTGTTTATTGTAAACAAGTTACATAACTAGGCCAAACAAATTACATAATATTAAGGCCATACAAAATAAAAACAATGAATATAGAATGTTTACAATGTTTGATTACCTATAACACCCCCCAAAGAAAATGTTTGAATGTAATGAAAACATTAAATAGTTGACAAATCTATTTACAATGAGTTGTTATGTAAAAATTAAACTCTTGACAATGCATCTGCAATGACATTGTCGTTTCCTTTAATATATCTTATATCTAGATTAAAACCTTGTAAAGTCAAACTCAACCTCAAAAGTCTTTGATTTTTATCTTTCATTTTATGAATAAATTTAAGAGGGTTATGATCAGTATGCACAATGATAGGTTGAATTTAAGCTGTAACATAGATTTCAAAATGTTGTAAAGCCAAAATCAGAGACAAACATTCTTTTTCAATGGTCGAGTAATTTCTCTGGTGTTTATTAAATTTTCTAGCAAAATAAAAAATAGGATGGTCTATACCATCTTTACCTTCTTGTGACAAAACACCGCCAGCAGCAACATCACTGGCATCTACTGCTAATTTAAATTGACAATCAAAATTAGGTGTTGCTCAGACTGGCGCACTTTCTAGGATTGCTTTTAGTTCTTCAAATGCTTCATCAAAACTATTCGACAAAATAAACTTTACATTTTTCTCAATAATTTGGTCAAAGGCTCACTAATAGAAGAGAAGTTTTGACAAAATTTTCTATAATATCCAGCCATTCCCAGAAAACGCATCAATTGTTTCTTATTCTCAGGTTTAGGAAAAATAGAAATAGCACTAATTTTAGCATCAGTAGGTTTTACCTGACCCTGACCTACAACATGTACTAAATAGTTTACATACATACATCCAAATTCACTCTTGGAGAGGTTGACGGTTAACATAGCACTGCTCAAACGATCGAAAAAAGTTCAAAGTATCTGAAGATGTACTTCCCAAGTGTCACTATATACAAAAATGTCATCAATGTATGCTTCACAACCGTCAATTCCAGAAATAACACTGTTGATGAGACGCTAAAAAGTTGCCGGCGAATTTTTCATGCCAAAAGCCATCACTTTGTATTGGAATAGTCTATCGGGTGTAACAAAAGCGGAAAGTTCTTTTGCACGCTCTGTAAGAGGAACTTGATAAAATCCTTTCAGTAAGTCAATTTTTGTAATGTATTTAGCATTTCCAATTTTATCAATACAGTCATCAATGCGCAGAATTGGAAATGAGTCAGTTTTTGGAACACTGTTTAATTTTCTATAGTCCGTACGCATACGATAAGTTCCACCAGGTTTCAGCACTAGAATACAAGTCGAGCTCCAATGGCTTTTGCTAGGTTCAATTAAGTCATTTTTTAACAAATATTGAACTTCATCATGCAGGTACTTTTGTTTGATCGGATTCAGTCGATATGGATGCTGTTTTATCGGTACTGAATCACCAACATCAACGTCATTAAATATTTTTATCAGTTCGTGTCGGAATGTCCGGAAACAAAATGTTCAAAATCATTGAGTAACTGTTTTAACTGTTCCTTTTGAATCGTTGGTAAATGTTGAAGTTTCGAATCAAAATCTTGTAGAATCTGTGAATTCTCCAGCTTTAGTGTGATAGATGGCGAATCAATCTTTTCACAAAAGTCGTTATCAGATTTGTCAGGGTCAACACTTACTATATTTACAGAATGTACAATATTAGTGCTATTTCTATCTATATAAGGTTTTATCATATTAACATGACACAACCTATTATGTCTACGTCTGTCAGGTGTTTTAATAATATAATTTAAATCGCTGGTTTTCTTTTCAACAATAAATGGACCAAAATATCTGGCTTTAAGTGGCTTTCCAGGAACAGGGAGTAATTTTATTTGTCGTTTGGTAATGGGTCTGGAGCTGGCATATCAGTTAATTGTTAGTAGTCTTTTGTGATTTCATGTTTATGTCCGTATATATAGTTGTTTCAATTTAATTTTTCACAATTGACTCAGTCCTGTTGCAAACTGAATTTTACTGTTGTTACTTTCGTTTTTTATTTATCACATTGGCTAGGGTGAAGGTTTGGGCCCAATAAAACTAGTTTAACCCCGCCGCAGCAGGTTCGCGCCTGTCCTAAGTCAAGAAATTTATTAAGCATTTGTGTGTCTTGTCTTTTTTCTAGTTCGTTTACTTTATGTCTATAGGAGTCTAGGATGATGTTTATTTCGCTGAACTTCATTACTCTTTATTCAGGGGCCGACTACGACCTGCCATTGGGTGTGGGGTTTTCTCACCGTTCATTGAAGATCTTATGGTAGCTTTGAGTTGTTATANGGACCAAAATATCTGGCTTTAAGTGGCTTTCCAGGAACAGGGAGTAATTTTATTTGTAGTTTGGTAAGGGGTCTGGAGCTGGCATATTAGTTAATTGCTAGTAGTCTTTTGTAATTTCATGTTTATGTCCGTATATTTAGTTGTTTCAACTTAATTTTTCACAATTGACTCAGTCCTGTTGCAAACTGAATTTTACTGTTGTTACTTTCGTTACTATCACCAGGGTAAAAATTACGTTTACAGAATTTTGGTCATACTTAGCTTTCATAGATTCTTGACTGGATTTAAGATTTTTATTGGCTAGTTCACAAGCTTTAACAAGTTTAGTGCGAAAATCTGAAACATAATCAAGGAGATTTAAGTAGTCTTTTTCATCTGATAAAATTCTCTCCTTTAAAAGGTTGAGTGGACCCCTAACTGTATGTCCAAAAAATAATTCAAATGGACTAAAACCTAACGATTCCTGGACTGATTATCTTACAGCAAATAAAAGAAAAGAAATTCCCTCATCCAAATTTTTCTCAGTGTCAAAACAATAGGTCCGCATCATATTTTTAAGGTTTGATGAAATCGTTCTAAGGCGCCTTGACTTTCAGGGTGATATGCAGATGATCTGTATTGTGTAATGCCTAATTCATACATTACTTGCTGCTAAATGCCTCACATAAAGTTTGAACCTTGGTCTGATTGAATAGATTTTGGTAGGCCAAACAGAGTGAAAAATTTATTTAAAGCCGTAACTATGGTCTTAGTCTTTATATTTCTTAAGGGAATAGCTTCAGGGAACCTTGTAGATACACACATGATAGTTAACACGTACTGATTACCAGATTAAGTTTTTGGTAAAGGACCTACACAGTCTATTAATATTCTACTAAAAGGCTCCTCAACGGCAGGTATTGGTTGAAAAGGTGCTTTTGGAATAACTTGGTTTGGTTTCCCTACTAACTGACATGTAATACAAGACTTGCAGTAATTGGAGACATCTTTTCTAAGATTAGGTCAATAAAAATAATTTAGAATTTTGTTGTAAGTCTTATTAATACCTAGGTGTCCTGACAAGGGAGTATCATGGGCCATGCTTAATATCTCAGCTCTATAAACCTTTGGTACTACAATCTGATACTTTACTGCACACTCTGCATTAGCAGATACATCCGAAGGTCTCCATTTACGCATAAGAATGCCATTTTTAGTAAAATAAGTGACAGGTTCCTGCAAAGATTCACTTTCATCAACAGCCCTGTTGAAAAGAAATGAAATTTCAGGATCCTTATATTGCTCACTGCTAAACGTAGACATAGAAAAACCATCACCTTGAACCAATGAACTATCAGAAAACTCCAAAGGCTTGCTTGTTTTGACACCAACATCACTAAACTGACTCATAAATGTATCCGACAAATCAAAACCATCAGTGCTATTTTCATCAACTTTCTGAGCTTCAACACATTTCTTTTTCATAGCACGAGTAACTGCACAGGCAGGATACAACTTAGAAAACTCCCATTCAACAGAATCAGGAACTTGATCAAAAGAAGGCTTGTCTGTCACAATAGGATTTCTTTGAAATTAATCTCCGGCTAAATCATAATCAAGAAAAAATTGAACACCTTCAAAGGGCAATGATGACTTAATACCTAACGTCACAGGTCCAGAAACAATATTCGAAGACAAATAAACATAATGGAGAGGAATAGCAGTATAACCACTAGAGTCTACCCCTTTTATAAGAACATTTCTACCCGTACTAGAAACATCATCAAACGGCAGGGTTTCCGCCAACAAAAGAGACTGAGAGGCTCCAGTATCTCTTAGAATTAGAGGTAGAATTACAAAAATCACTTGAAAGCGACACAAAACCATCACTTATAAATGGTTCAAAAATCTCCATAATGGAACTAGATGGGGATTTGACCTCAACCTTACTAATAGGATCAGAAACAGACTTCACCTCTGAAAAAGACCTATGCACATCTGTACCAAAATGAGGCAAACATTGTGACGACTCAACAAAACCACTGGGTTTAACTTCACTTTCCTTCCTTTGCTTTAACCTATAACAGTCAGATATCAAATGGCCTTCCTTCTTACAATAATTACACGAAATCGACTTAAATGGCCTCTGTGACTGTGAGGGGGATAAGACTTGAACAAGCTATTTACTGGACGTTGCCTACTATTTACTTCATTTGTTGGTTTGGGTGAAAAATTTGTGGAATTATTTTGATTTCTGAAAAATTTCTGTGGTCTATTTCAAAATTGTGTTTTATGTGTAAATGAAAAATCATCAGCTAAACATGCAGCAATTTCAAAAATTCAGCTTTTTGTTCATCAATAAAAGTTTTAATGTCAGTATTAATACATCTTTTAAATTCTTCAATTAAAACTAACTCTACATAGGTTTGGTCACTCTGTTTTTCTGCATTCCTAAATTTTTGCCGGTAAGCTTCAGGGACCAGTTCATAGGCTTTAAGAATTAACTCTTTCTGAAGCCTGTTCTAATGATAACTGAGTGTAAATTTCCCTGGTCTTACCAATTAACACACTCTGTAATAACAACCAATTGTGTTTTGGCCACTTTAAATTCTGAGCTATTTTCTCAAAATGCAGAAAATATTTGTCAACATCCTTTTCTTGAAAACGAAGGACCAACCTGAAGTTTTTAGTAACATCAAATATCTGAGAATTCTGAGAAAGGTGCTGATTCTTTTCAGCTAATTCAATTTTTTCATTTCTAATTGAAAATTGAGCTCTTTTTGTAATTCTAATTTTCTTTCTTCTCTTTCTTCTCTTTCTCTTTCTAATTCTAATTTTCTTTGCTCTCTTTCTAGTTCTAATTTTCTAATTTCTAATTCTTTCTGAATTTCTAATTTTCTAATTTCCAGATCAGGTGTTTTAATGCCAAAAGTCGCCAAAACAGATTTATCAAAAATATCTTCTTCAACCAAATAATTTGCAATTACATTTTGAATTTCTAATTTTCTCATTCCAGATTTGACGTTTAATTTCAATGTTTCCCTAAGATATTTAATTCATCCTTTTTAAGCTTCTCAAAATTCTCCACCTGACACGTAGACATGAATTGTTCTGGATCAAATGACATCTTGTAAAAAATTTATTGCTGACTTTTAAAAATTTTCTATTTTACAAAAATATAATAATTTCTTTCTTAAACAATTTCGAAACTCCCGGACGATAGCCCCCAATTTCTGTTATGTGGTAGAAACGACCAATAAATTATTGTAAATTGAAGTCAGCAAACATAAAACGAAATTGGCTCAAAATTAACTTTTAATAAGACAAAAATAATGATTTTACAAATTAAGTATACAATATATGACTTATCTGACAATAATGAAGTCCAAGTAAATGTCCAAATCAATAGTTCACTGAAGTCCACCAATAAATATCCAGATGAATATTCCTTATAATCCTCACTAAATAGTTGATAATAGATTCACAATAATTGATGTCGATTTCCAATACAAAAGATGTGCGTAATAATCTTGTATAAACCAATTAATCCTGTATAAACTTATCAAACTGACTGACTCAAACCTTTTCTGCCACCTTCGGTATTTAGTTATTTATTATATACATGTATTCTTTAAAGAAAAATCATTCACAAGATATGACTAGAACATTCCATATCAACTAATGATCACATGACTAAAATAATTATGTACGGACAACTTCTAGAAATTTCCAGGTGTTAAAAACTAAATTTAAATTCTAGAAATTTCTATATGTTCTAGGGTGTAATAACCTTGACCATTGTTTGTTATAAACAAGTTACATAACTAGGCCCAACAAATTACATAATAGTAAGTCATGAAAAATAAAAACAATGAATACAATGTATTATATAGTTTACCAAAGGATATGGAGTAAATGAACATGAGACCATAACACATATGTTAACTCCAACTGCAAAAATTTTTTTTTAATGAGCTGTATGGCCATTTCGGAAATTTATTCCTCATCAGCAGCACTAGAATTATAGAATGTTTATAATATTTGATTGCCTATATCAATTTGAACCAAAATTAGACTGAATGGTCCCCTTCAAGAAAGGTGACAGTAGAACTGCAACCAAATCCAAAATAGCTGCCAGTCTGGAATATAGTTAAACTTAACATAAAATAACATCAATGTCTAATAACAGATTTGAAAATAATGCCCTTAAAAAAATGGGATTATTTTAACTGCATATGCCAGCCGTGGCCCAGGTGAGCGATACAGGCTTTTGAGAGCCTCTTGTTATAATTAATTGTCATTTATCTTTATCAAACAAGTTTCACAGTTAGCATTTCTTTTTTGAGGTGTGTAATTTTTAATATTTGCACCTGAAATAAATAAAGGATCTTTCAATTAGTATGAATAGTATTTTTTTTAATTAAATTATAGTTTAAAGGAAACCTTGAAATTAATTTCAAGGCCTTATTTCTTCACATTGAATAAAACTTCGGGAAAATAAATCAGCAATTGTAAATTCCCATTAAAACACCAACTGACATAAGCGTAGTAATTTTGCATTCAACGAAAATGTTTTTAATTCTTTTTTTTTATTTCAAAAACTAACCCCGTAAAATTATATTAAAAAACCAATGAAGAATAGGTAACTTTCTTAATTTCAAAACAAATTTCATGTTTGGACTTTCACGTGAATAGCCTTTTATTGGGACATAATCAGCTCTTACTAATTTCTATTATTATAAAGATACCATAGCTAAAGCATGGCATGGGATACCCCTTAAAATGAGAAATTACAGAAATCGTGCCAGATATGCTTACCCTTCCGGAGCATCTGGTGTCACTCCCGATTTTCATGGGAGTTCACACTATGAGTGCCTTAGTTCTTAACGTCGTCTTTTTTTTATTTCCGTGCATTGTGATTGTCTATCGTCGTAATTTTGTCTTTGTATTTTCTATGTTGCTGTTTTTGCCATGTCTTTGGACTTCTATTTTTGTAATCATCGCTTCTCTTGTTCCTTCGGCATTCTACTTCTATTGTTTTAAACCAATCTTTCTTAATTTAAGTATTGCAAGTTTCCAAATAAAATCTTTTATCTTTGGCCAGCAATGAAGTACTGGCTACTTGGTTGGTAAATACCCTTGGAGACTAACAATCCACCATCAGAGGCATCAGCCCAGGGGCAATAAACATCAAACAAAATTTCAAAAGTTTACTGTGAATTTATTTTCTGCATATGGCAATCTCGATATACTGTCTCTGCAGATCAAATCAAATCATTTGTAAAAATCCTGTAGCCTAAATATGTGAACAGGTTGCCAGATAACAAATTATCAATATAAGCTAAATAGAAAAACAAAAATTAGGTTAGGAAAAGGCTATGTAAGAGATACTCCTTAGTTTTAAACCAATTTTTCTTAAATTCAGATATTGCAAGTTTGGAAATATAACTCTTCTTTCACGCCAGCGCTTAAGTAATGGCTCCATGGTTCGTGAATGTGCTACTAAGTAACAGTCCACCAGCAGAGGCAACGGCCCAGTGGCAATAAATAACAAATACCGAAGTTAACTGTTAAAAATACCATATCGCATTCTGACAGATTATGCTTCTTAAAAAGTACTTAAAAAGTGCAGATCAAATAAAAATATTTGGAAATCACTTAATCCTTGAAAAATAAGGGCTCTTTAACCGGCATTTTATACGTATGTGACTCAGGGTAAGTTTTGTGTGTGTGTGTGTGTGTGTGTGTGTGTGTGTGTGTGTGTGTGTGTGTGTAAATGTCCGACATTTACTAAATAGCTCCAAAGCTCTTGATAAAAATTAGGCCACCTTGACCTACATTACGCACTTGTGTGACTCGGGAAAAATCTTACGTTACAGTCAAGATCTCGAATACTACAACTAAAACAAAAGAAAATTTTGTCAGTTGATACATCTGCAACATGAAGCATCTGATAAGGAAAGGTAACTCTGACGTACATTTTATGCATAATTGAGACAAGTGAAAGTTTGTGGAAAACAGAAAAAGATACATCAAGATCAAGACTTAGAGGAATAATATTCTGTCAGTATGTGTGTCTTAGATATTAATGAAGCTTCTGCTTAAAAATCATCTTGTTAATTTGTGTTACTTACCCTAGAGGGTCAGATTAAAGTAGGTGTTATAGTTCAAAAGAGTTCAGACTATAGGGAGTTCATAATATTGAATATATTGAGTAACAGTGAATAAATACATGAGAAAAGATAAGATGCTGTTCCGGTTTGTGGTCTCCCAAACGTTTTGATTTGAAGTGCATTGAATTTACATACGTTGTGAGAATGACCATCTACAGAAATAAAATTTAAAGTATCATCGGTATAATGTGATTTCGTCTACTTCCTTCTCTATTTTTCTTTTTTACGTTTAAGCAGAAATATTGAAGATGGTTATTAAAAAGAAAAGTGTATCTTTTCAGTCTTCGCTGTCTAATCAATATCTTTAAAGTTAGAGGTAAGTAAATCAACGCCTCTATCCGTGCACGTTATACGTTTGCCCTAGATTGGACGTTAAATAATTTGAAGTTTTACTAAATAAATAATTATTTCTTCAAAATGTACCCTACATTTTTGAAAAAATGACAGAAATTTCTGTTTTATTGGCACATTTTTTTTTTCATATGGTCGCCGCAATCGTTTTCATGGAATATATTGCTGAATAGTGATTAATTATTCAAATCACGCTTAAAATTGTAACTTTAGCTGACTGTTGCTATTTTCACGGCCCGTTTTATCGAGTACTGACTTTATATTAAAATTTGATTCGCTTTGATTTGATTCGAAAGAAAATGTTTTTTTTTTTTACCTATCCTATATTTAACTATTCCAACTAACGAAATGGATTCGGTGACGCTATATAAAATTTACATTATTTAAACTAAAATTGTATCGTTCGAAACATTTCATTTTTTTTTTTTTTTTTTTTTTTTTTTTTTTTGCGATATACTCACGAATTCAATTTTTGCATTAGTTTTTTTACTTTTTGGTTACTTCTTCAGTACCAAGTCTTTCTATCAACAATTTTTATTCTGTCTCCCCTCTCAAGGGGGGAGGGGCATATTGTTTTTGTCTTTTCCGCCTGTCGTCAGTCTGTCCGTCCGTTATAAAGTTTGTGGACGCCCATTCTCCTTCATTTTCCATCGGATTTCGACCAAACTTTATAGGATGCTCAGTATTGCATATTGTCTGGCCGGATTGATTGGCCAGTTTTTGCTGGAGTTATGCCTCTTTTTACATAGAATTTTGATAAATCGCGTTTAAGGACACTATTTCTTCCCTATATTTTATTTGATTTCAAAACACTTCACAGGATTGACCTTTATTCCTAGTTGTTCATATTGTCTTGCTGGATTGATCGGCCAATTTTTGTGGGAATTGTGCCCCTTTTTGACATAGAATGTAGATAAATAAAGTTTGTTGACGCTAATTCTACTACATCTTTCATTGAATTTTAACTAAACATGACAGAATTGTCGACCATTGTGCATACCGGTATTGTCTGGCAGGAATGATCGGCCAATTTTTGTCATAGAATTATGAAAAATTAATAATTCTCCCACATCTTTCATTGGATTTCAACCAAATTTAAGAAATATTCAAATATATACAAAATCAACTCCGGGAAGATATGTACATGTTTTTGGGGAGACATTTGTTTATGTATCAAAAACACACTTCTAGTTATTTATTGTCTTTGTGTTTTTTGGTGTTCGGTAAGTAAAATAGTACTTAATTTTTGCTTAGTAACATTTCATCCATACCAAGACAAAAAAATGCAGTAATCAATCATTGACCAAGTATATTTCTTATTTAGATTCTTTATGTTATGATTATAAGTAAGCAGTTGACCTATTAAAGTATGATTCTGTAACATCCTGATATCAATTGTTCTCATCCGAGGAAAAATATTTTGTTTCAACGGCCAAATTCTTCCTTGAATAAGTAAGCTAAGCTATAAGTATTCATATTTATATTTATTCATAATCAATCGATGCATTGATGAAGTTTTTACTGAATACATTTAAATCTCCAAAGAAAGAAACTTTTACAGCGACGGATACTTTTATGCATTTACATGTGCAGGTGAAAATTTAATTGATAGCCTTAATCCTTTGTGATTTTGTGCACATACAAGTATTCAGTGGATTAAATTACGGAACTGCCAGAGCTAGGTAATTTATTTACTATTGTACTGTAGTCTTTACCATTATAATATAAACTCACATGTAGTTGTACTTATTATTATGTAAAATACAACTAGTGATATCTCTGTACTTGAATGGAATACTGATTTAGCACAGGTTTTGATTCCAAACAACGTCATACTGGTTTTCTTCATCATAATTGGTATCACAGGAAACGTAACTGCCATATCATTGTACAGATTCCCTATGAAAAAGAAGTCTGACGAACACTCTTTCATTCCCATTTTGGTCGTTTCCGATTTAGCTGGATGTACCTTATGTAGCTCATTTGGCATTGCTTTAAATATGATGCCAGCTGATTTCTTTAACACACACCTCTGACATATCCGTAAATTCAATCTTTGTTGCTTTTTTCCCTACAAGGTAGCTAAAGTAGTGTCGAGCACTTGGGAAACAAATGTCTTTAAGGCAGAAGCGAATAACGATTTTCCAATTGAATAAATGTTAAAATTACATGTTCAATGGCAACCACTCCGGATTTATTAACAGTACAAACATCAAAGATTCGTATGATTACAATCATGTAAATATCAACTACTTTTCAACCTTGAGATGTATGCTCTCCATATATTTCAGTAATGGTGAATTTGTGTGTGAGAGAATTTCTCATTTGGATATACTATTCATACTTTCAAGTTTTGGCATTTACTTTTGTAATTTCGAAATGTAATTCTGACCACCTGTTTTCAGTGCCCACATCTCACTATTTTATAACGCCAAGTTTTCTTACATTCGACATAATGAGTGCCCTGTGTTTGTTTATATGTTGTTATTGTCCACTTGCATAAAACACTAGTGCTTTTGTCGGGAAGAGGATGACAGTGATTGTAACAGCACTTTGCCAGTTTAATTAATATTTGTTGACAATCCCGCATGACCAATGGCGACATGAATGTAGCGTTGCTCGACAATTAGCAAAGAATTCCATTTAAAACGGTGCTAGGGGCCGTCTTGAACTAACTATGAGGTATGAGCAAAGCTCATCGATGAAGGCCTCATGGTGACTTCAAGATGAAGAACAACACTAAAAGCATTGTTCCTTTGCTTGTTTTTTACCATGTATTTGTAGAGACTTTGTCTCTTGTGCATTTACTCCATATCCTTTCATTCAACACTTTCAAGAAATAGCAATTTTCAATAGTTTCGCATAAAATCCAATGTAACTGCAGCAGGCGATCATCTTAGAATTATAATCAGTACTTTAAGCATACATTTGTTTGATGAGCATCATGGTAGTGTGCCAACTTGATATATTAATGGGTTTCAAAAATTAGAATACATAAAAAGAAAGGAAATGGGGTAAATGTCAAGGAGACAACATCCCATCTCCAGGTTTAAACGACCCAAAAGCATCTAGTTTACAACATTTTCCAATAGGGTCCTTTGTTGAACTTTGGTCTTCATTTACGGCTAGCTTGGATGAGATGCGAACCTGCTGGAAATATGTAGATGGTTGTACTTAAGGTAGCACAACAGTCTTTTGAAGGAAAATGTCAGTCCCTGACTTTGAATGCCCGTACCTTTGTCTACAGTAAAGATACAATAAAAATGAGGTTCAAATGAAAGGAAAATGATTAGATTGTCTGTAAATGCTATTTCAATAGTATTCTTTTTATGTTTCAATGCCAAAATTTCCAAATTTGGCAAAATATTTGGTTTTTAAAATGTAAATAACTTTCACAGCTTAACAGGTGATTTTTGTTTACCTTTTCTGAGAGAACCTTTCAGTTGCTGCTAAACCGTGTCTCAGATTTTAAAAACAAGGCCTATTTGAAAATTAAATTAATTTCAAAATTTGAAAATAAAAATTTCATGGAGTAAAAATTCAGATGTCATTTATTTTCAAACCAGAACCTTTATAAAAAAATTGATGGTTATAGCAGATACAATTAACATAATGCAGCTACCTGAAAAGCTGTAAACGCTATTTTGGTTTTAGAATATAACGCAAAAACCCAATTTTTTGGCAAATATGGAATTTAAACACTGATACTTAAAGAATAATATTGAAATGAGCATTCAAAGTAATACAAATCCTTTTTCTTTGCTACCTCATTTGTCATTGTATCTTTAATAATAACAAATATATAGGCATTCAAAGTCAGGTACCGAAAATATCCTTCAAAAGGCTGTTTTGCTACTTTAGTTGGACACTCTTTTATTCAAACTTGTATCTCTAATATCTATTGAAATTTAATTTGAAACAAATAAAAATTGAAGAAAAAAATCAACCGAAAAAGGGTAATGACTTTTTTAATTGTACATTAGGCCACACCAATTTAATTTTTGTTTTTCGGACTTTTTGGCCCAAACATTTGGGGCGAGTGAGCGATAAGAATTTTTTTTTATTTCTATTTTCAAAATTGATTTTTTTTTAGGCGAGTACCTATACACAGAGGTGAGCATGTATTTAATTTATTTTTATAGAAAACATACGAAATATTTAAGTGAATAAGTAGTATTACCCCATATGAACTTTTCAATTTAAATGGTGTCATTTATCTCATTTACATTTGCATTGTAAGGATGACACATAAATCTATTCTGTCTCGATTATATTCAGTTCTCAGCAATATATTTGGTACCTTTTATTTTCATTTTCTTTTAATCAATTTTGCATATACAACGTATAATTGAATAAAAGGTTATGTGCCTTTATGATTATCCATATGAAATTATATCTTTTAAATTAAGGAGAACAGTCATGACCTCAAATTACTGCAAATATTGAAATTAAAGTAATATCAACTCAAGTAAGAAGTTAGATTGCATTCTCTCATCATCACAATAGTACTAATTGAAACAAAAATTATTAATTCATACAAATGTTGTCAATTTCAGCACTCATAATGACAAATTTTATGTCTTCAGCCCAGATAAAATGAAAGCATTTGCAAGACAAAAATTGCATATTGTTTAGAAGCCCAGCAAGTAATAAAAAATCAGAAATTTATATTTAGACCACAACGAACCAAGCTTAAAGGTAACACTAAAAACTAACTTAAGGGTAATCA
>MJUU01066569.1:49934-75489 GCA_002080025.1 Modiolus philippinarum | reverse complement strand
AGATACAAATTCAATTCATTTACCGGTACACTATCCTACATCATATATCGTTGTGACACCACAACCCTATTCGGAAAGTCTCAATAGTTTACCACAATACCTGCTATGACTTTTCCTGGAGATATTTTATAAAAGTATTTTTTTTAGATTCAGATCGTTATTGTGAGTAAAATGAGCTCCAAAACATTAGTTCGAACATCAAAACTAAAAGTAATCCTATTAACAGACGACAAAATTGAAGAAAAAAAATTAAAAATATATATAGGAAACAAACATTTTGTATAATTTGTAATTAATTACACATGATGAACCTATTAACAACAATTGAAAAGGGTCTTAAAAAGCAAGTTAAAACATCTACCTCGGCAATCATCCCTTGGGCATGTTCGCCCTCTGGCTGATGTTAGGTTCTCGGGCTGATATCTCATGTGTTTCAGATTTAGGCATGTTTTGAGCTATATGTGTTGCATATTTAATTTCTCAAACAACCTGTCTATACATTGCACATGTATATGTTTATGCACATGCGTTGAAGCAAATTAAATCTTGTAAAACTTTATGCCGTATGGTTGACATGGATCATACAGCTCCGCATCTCGAGTCCCGCATATACTGCACTTATTTTTTTTTTCTTTTCCGGATAATCAATAAAATCAACTTACTGTACCTGTAGATTGCACTTTCATATTTTCCGGAAATCTTTCAAAAGTTATTATTACGTTTCCGCAAATTAAAACTTTACGTCCGGAAATTTTACCTGGTTCATAAGGTAGCTTTATTACTATTTCAATATATTTTATAATGATTAAAAAAAAATCCTCAATTTTATGCAGCAATATTGTACTCATGGGGTACTTCTTTTTTATTATTTCAGTGATAAAGACTTTAAAATTTAATTTAATATAAAGTGAACAAAAAGGTCATGGATGGTAAACTTTTAAAGTTCTTAAAAAAGTATCCAAACAATAAGAATTTGTGGGCTGTAAAAGCATATGTTAATTACATTAACTATTGTACCAGATGCGTTAATGTAAAAAGTCCAAATAGTACAGCAAAGTGTTAAGTTGCAAATTTAANCCCCCCCCCCCCATTGAACATCAAATGGTCCGTGCCTAATTGGATCATGTAGAGGTCTATCTTTCTTACGTTTATTTTAAATTTTTTAAGATATTTCTTTTGCAGAAAAGTAATATATAGTTTTTTCGGAAAGGTGAACATTTTTTTCTTCGGAAACGTAATATTTTTTCCCGGAAACGTATAATGCCAATTTGCGGAAATGTAAAAGGCCTATATTTTCAATAAACTGACATTTTCGTTTATACATATGAAACTATGTATATAGATGAAATTTATGCGTACCCTTTGCTTAATCTGCAGTTCTGCTATTGAAGATGCAATTAACAGTAATCTGTACTGTGATGCAACACAAATTCTGAAAGATTTTATTAATTTTCTGGGTAGAACCATAAAAAGTCTGTCCCGTGATTCGAGAGTGCTCTCTACAGGAGTATTTTTTAGTTGTAAACCTTTTCTTAGTTTTTAAATTTTAAAACCATCAAAACTTTCTTCTTATTTCTCAAATTAAATCGTGTAAAATTTTGAGCCGTATGATTGATCGTGCCAGCATTAAATCTATTGGTTGATCGATAGAAAACACCACTTCAATCAATCTAAAATGCACGTGACATAGATTTACAGACGACCTCATTTTAAAGTACAAATTGATGACAAATGTATACATTTAAACCCCCGCAGACGTTTACGGAGTTACATTGTGTACTTGGTGAAGGAATTTGATCTTTGAACTTTCCATACCGTTTATACTCTCGTTGTAATATTACTCAGTAAGCTGTTTACTAAAAAAATTGCAGGTATTATGAAAATGATATTACCTCATATGAACTTTTTCAATTTAAATGGTGCCATTTATCTCATTTACATTTGCATTGTAAGGATGACACATAAATCTATTCTGTCTCGATTATATTCAGTTCTCAACAATATATTTGGTACATTTATTTTCATTTTCTTTTAATCAATTTTGCATATACAACGTATAATTGAATAAAAAGTTATGTGCCTTTATGATTATTCATATGAAATTATATCTTTTAAATTAAGGAGAACAGTCATGACCTCAAATTACTGCAAATATTGAAATTAAAGTAATATCAACTCAAGTAAGAAGTTAGATTGCATTCTCTCATCATCACAATAGTACTAATTGAAAAATGACAAAAATTATTAATTCATACAAATGTTGTCAATTTCAGCACTCATAATGACAAATTTTATGTCTTCAGCCCAGATAAAATGAAAGCATTTGCAAGACAAAAATTGCATATTGTTTAGAAGCCCAGCAAGTAATAAAAAATCAGAAATTTATATTTAGACCACAACGAACCAAGCTTAAAGGTAACACTAAAAACTAACTTAAGGGTAATCACTGCATGAGTGTATGGGATATTGTAAATTCCAACCTACATGTATGCATTTTGTCGATGGGCCAGTACCTAAGTACTGGAAAAGAGATAACTTCAAGGACTTCCAGTCTACCATGCAGAGGCATTAACCCAGTTTGAAACATTTGCTGCAAGGAATGGGACAAAGGTCAAATTGAAATTTTGGTTAAATTAACAGTCAGACTGACATGATCTTGAGATTTTTTTTATTTCAAATATGGGCAAACTACCAATTTGCATAAACTGTACATGTATGCAAAACAAGCAAGATGATGAAAGTAAATAGCCGTAAGTACAAGACAGACAGTACCCTGCACCAACTTAACTCTTTCTGTCTACATCCCTGCCTAGGACTAGAAAAGGTTTCCATTATTTTGAGTCTCGTGTGCATTTAAAAATAATTGTAATGATATCACATATGCAGGACATAAAAAAATAATAAACTTCGTGACATACCGCAGATGAATCCTGGGCATATTCAGAATGCTGGTAACAATCAGCATACATGTCAAGCGCAAGATCACCTGCTGTGATTAGTATATGTGTTGATTACAGGTGCAATTAATCTTCGTGCTTCCTTTCATATTACTTGTCCTAGAAAAGGTCAGATTTATTATAAAAATAGCAATGTGTTTCTTTTTATTTTTTTGACAATTCAGTTCATGGGCGTCATGGTACAAAGACAAAGTGGAAGGTATCATGATAGGACATAACTAAATACCGAAGTTACTGTGAATTTAAATTATTCTGCATATGCGTATTTCGACAACTTATGTCTCTTCAGTGCAGATAAAATCTAACGTTTGTAAGACCACAAACTCAAAGATGTTTAAGAACTGATAGAGAACAATTAACCAATATGATCTAAATGTGATGCCAAAATCAGCTATGGGCAGAGCTTTGCATGAGGAAGATACTCCTTAGTTTCCAACAATGTTGCAAAATTTACAAGAATTTTGATATTGTAAGGTTCTAAGTAGAATCGGCTTACGGGTCAGCACCGAAGTACTGACTACTGGGTTGGTGAATACCCTCGGGGACTAACAGTCCACCAGCAGTGGCATCGATCCAGTGGTAACAAATAACTAAATACCAAAGTTACTGTGAATTTAAATTCTGTATATGCGCATTTCGACCACTTATGTCTCTTCGGTGCAGATAAAATCTAAACATTTTGGAAGACCATAAACTCGAAGATGTTTAAAAACTGATAGAGAACAATTAACCAATATGATTTAAATGAAAAGCCAAAATCAGCTAAGGACAGAGCTTTGCATGAGGAAGAGACTTCTTTAAATTCTTCAACCGAAGGATTAACTCCCTCCATCGCAGTTTTGTCCTTAGCTATATTTGATATTACTGATTATTCGGATTTTGTTTGGTTTTGCGCATTTTGAACATTTTTTGAAATTATGGATTTCCTTTGTTTGGGTTCTAGTGCTGCTGATGAGGAATTAATTTCCGAAATGGCCATACAGCTCAATAAAATTATTGCAGTTGGAGTTAACATATGTGTTATGTTCTCATGTTCATTTACTCCATATTCTTCGTAAAATATTCTTAGTTTCCAACAAAATTTACAAGAATTTAGATATGGTAAGGTTCCAAGTAGAATCGGCTTTCGGGTCAGCACCAAAGTACTGACTACTGGGCTGGTGAATACCCTCGGGGACTAACAGTGGAAATTGTTAAAACAACATACCGAGTTTTTCAATATTTCAAAGCTGACAGGCAATGATTTGCATAGTAATTCTCGTGACACATTCTTGTAAGTTGTAAAAAGATGACATGATCTTACCTCACTGCACATAATACCTTTGGAATATTTAGGCATTTATCATGAGATATATTACAAAATGTATCAATTTAAAGCAGTAAACTCAATCTTGTCAGCAAACGTGATAGATTTTTCTACACAGGAAGCCAGAAACTAATTTCAAAATTCAGTTTGGAACGGAAGGGGGAATGCGGGAAAAAACTATTTTTATTTTAATTTCACTTTTGGGTCCGACGAACAAGAAATTAAATTGGTGTGGCCTTAGCTTTGTTTTAAAGTGCAGAATTGATAGATTTTGCCATGCCTAACATCTTTGTAATTAATCATAACTTTTACCAGTCATCGTTTTTGATGTATCAGAAGAAAACTTTCGTAAATTTCAGATTTTTACTGGAAGAGGGCAATAACTAAAAGATAGATTTTCATATTTTCTGTTAAATTGTAGTAAGGGGCATATCTTGCATCGCTTATCATTATAGCAAATATTAATGTCTATAAGTGTCTTGAGTTATTATTAAATTAAAATTTGTGTTTCAGTCCAGATCTTGAATAGTACACCATGAAGAGGGCTCATAATTATACAAAATACGGGCGAAATGGAAACTATGGATCATTGATTTAAAAAAAGGTGCATCATTCCAGTCTTCCATGGATAAACTTTTTGTGAAATTTTAACTATGTTCTATTTGTTTTATGCTCATCGTTTATGTTGACTCAAAAACCATGCCTTCTGGATTTAAGATTTTCATTGTTGCTTCGATATTGATTTGATTTATTTTACAAATACAAACACCATATGAAGTCAGTAGCAAATCATTTTCTTTGATAAAAAGGAATATGTGCAAAATTTTCTCCTGAAATTTACTTTTTTTATGTAAATTATGTATTTTTGTATTTTGAAATATGATGAGCTTAACATTTTGAACTTGTGCTGCCCGTCACTCATAAGATAAGGTGATTTCCACAGTAACGTATGACAGAGAAGCGTTTCTTCCGAAGAGCGGCTGTCTTTAACAAACCGATAAGGCTACTAGTATTTGGCCTAGTCAGCAGTTTAATAGCACACAAATTCTTCACCTTTCATAACCTCATTCAATATTTAGAGTGTGGTTAAAGTTGAGAACGCAAACTTTCAGTAGTTTTTATTGTTTTGTATACCTCTTCAGTACCAAATTTTGAATTTTTTTGTAACGATGCTTTTGTGCTTTTCGAATCGATAAGCAAAACTAACCGTTTAAATTGCTCAACGATATCTGATCTATACTGGACAAAAATGTTTACAGTTTTATATTAGACAACAGTGCAATCATTAGATCTTATTGGTAATTTGTTCCCTATCAGCTTTTACACATATTCCGGTATATGGATTTCCAAATGATTTAATCTTCTCTGAAGAGATGTAAGTTGTCGAAATGCGCATATTGCAGAAACTAAATTAACATTGATTTAAGTATTTTGTTATTGTTTAAATGTATTTCTTACTTTGTTAGATTCTAAACGTTATGCTTATTAATTGAGCAGTCGACCTATAAAAGTATGAATGTGCTACATCCGGGAATACAATTGTTTTCATCCGAAGAATTTTTTGTTCCAATGGAAAAAATCTTCCTTGTTTTGTTAAGTCAAACTATTTTTATCCATTAATAATCGATTGATGCATAGATAATTTTTAACTGAATAAAGAAACAAACAGCAATTGATACCTTATGCATTAATGTACAGGTGAAAATTAAATTGAAAACTTTTTTGTGCGCATACAGATATTGAATGCATTCCTCCGTCTCAAATTACGGAACTGCCAGAGGTAGCTGTTAATTTATTTACTATTTTACTGCAGTCTGACCATATAAATTTCCAGGTAGTTTTACTAAGCATTATGGAAAATACATCAAGTGATATCTCTGTACATGAGTGGAATACTGATTTAGCAGAAGTTTTGATTCCGAACAACGTCATTCTGATTCTCTACATCATAGTTGGTATCACCGGAAACACGATTGTTATATCAGTGTACGGATTCCGCATGAAAAAGAAGTCTGACGACCGTTATTTTATACCCATACTAGCCGTTTCCGATTTAGCTGGATGTACTGTTTGTAGCTCATTTGGCATTGCTTTAAACATGATGCAAGCCGAATTTTATAACACACACTTATGTAAAGCGTGGTGGTTTTTCGCTGCATTTACTACATATTCGTCAATTCAATTTTTGCTGCTTATTTCTGCACAAAGGTACCTAAAAGTGTGTCGACCACTTGGTAAACAAATGTCCTTAAAGCACAAACGAATAGCAATTGGTTTGATAATTGGACTTTCGTCTGTACTAGCTGGACCAACTACGGCACTGTATGGAGCTGTTGACTTTCCGAAATCTGACGGAAGTGTTGTTGGAACTCGGTGCAGTAAGCTCAAAGATGTAAGCAAATCTGGCAACCTTGCTTATGGCGTTATTATAGTAACTATTCTTTTATTTTGTATGTCATGCATGATTTATTTCTACAGTAAAATTGGATACACGATATTTATGCACTTCAAGAACACAACAACATTATATTCATACGATCGACGACCATCTTGTGACCATCATTTAAATCCGAACAGTGAATCAGTAATCCCAACGGAAAATGACACTTGTACATCGGATATTGATAATACATCTGGTATCTCTAAAGCAAATAACAATGAATCTTATCTGGACATACAACAAGCTAATAAAACAAAGTTGGCAAACAAAATTACTGACAAAACTATACCGTCTCAAGTAAAGGAAGCGAAAAAATCTAAACCTTCTAAAACAAATGACCATGAACACGAAAATCGTAGAATAATACATAAATTTACAGTCATGTTTATGGTTATAACTATAGTATTTTTGATTTGTTTCATTCCTAAGGTCATCTTGATGGTAATCGAAGGACTGAATCCTAAATTTTGGCAGACATTTTCTGACAGTGAACGTGCTGGAGTTCTCTTCATTTACAGGATGTATATCCTAAACAATATTATCAACCCATTTGTTTATGCTTTTATGGATTTAGATTTTAGAAAGGAAACTAAAGCATTTCTAACATGCTAATTCTATCCTCTATAAACTGTGTAACTAGCGTTTTTATATGTTGAAGCTGCCTTTTTAGCGACTTCGCACTTGATTCAAAATATGGAATTACATACAATAAACATTAATTTCATATGGATGCGAAATTTTCTTACTGTTAAAGTGCTTGATTTCTCTTTATTAACATGATTGAAACTTGAAATATATAAATTTTTGTTAATTTTGCTGAACCTAAGGAGTATCTCATGCAAAGCTCTGTTCTTAGCTTATTTTGGCTTCCATTTAGATCTGATTTTGCTATTTAAGCTCTATCAGTTTTTAAACATTTTTGAGTGTATGGTCTTCCAATTGTTAAGATTTTATCTGCATTGAGGAGACACAAGTTGTCGAAATGACCATATAAAGAAATTAGATTTACAGTAACTTCGATATTTTGTTGTTTATCACAACTGTTTGATGCCTCTGCTGGTGGACTGTTAGCCCACGAGGGTTTTCTCCAGGCTAGTAGTAATTATTTCTGTACTGACCGAAAGCCGATTTTATCTTGACTCTTGAAATATCTAAAATTTTATAATTTTGTTGAACCCTAAGGAGTATCTCCCTCATGCAAAGCTGTCCTTGACTGATCTTGGCTTCCAATTAAATTAAATATAGCTATCCTCTGTCAGTTTTTAAAGATCTTTGGGTTTGTTTAGATTTTATCTGCACTGAGGAGACAAAAGTTGTCGAAATTTCTATATGCAGAAATTAAATTTAAAGTAACTTCGATATTTTGTTATTTATTACCACTTGCGTTTGCTGATAGACTGTTGTTAGTCCCCGAGGGTTTTTACTAGCCCAGCAGTCAGTACTTCTGTGCTGACCCGAAAGCCGGTTTCATCTTGAAAGTTGAAATATCTTCTTTCTTTTTATTTTGTGGAAACCTAAGCTTAGATGCTTTTGGCTTCCTTTTAGATCATATTTGGCTATTTATTCTCAATCAGTTTTGAACATAAATAAAAGTGACAACAAAAGTCCGAATCGATCAAAGGAAGAGACCAGTAAGGAAAATCTGTATAACTTTCGACTGAATCAGGGAAACACAATCCGACACAGAACATTTTAGGCAAGACTTGGAACGGGCATTTTATAAATAAAATGGTGGGTTAAACCAGGTTTAATGATGCATCAACCTCCCCCTTATATGACGACTAACTATAGCTTCTGAGAACATCTTTGGGTTTATGGTTTAGTAATACCAAATATTTAAACTTCTAAATTTATGTTAATTCTAAAACCCAAGGATAAACTCCCTCCATCGTAGTTTTGTCCTTAGCTATATTTGATATTACTGATTATTCGGATTTCGTTTGGTTTTATGCATTTTATATCTTTTTTTGAAATTATGGATTTCCTTTGTTTGGGTTCTAGTGCTGCTGATGAGGAATAAATTTCCGAAATGGCCATACAGCTCATTAAAATTAATGCAGTTGGAGTTGACATATGTGTTATTGTCTCATGTTCATTTACTCCATATCCTTTCGTAAAATATTCATCTACAATGAAGAGGCATAAGTTTTCGAAATGGCTTAATGCAGAAATAAAATTCACAGTAACTTCGGTATTTTGTTATTTATATCGTAAACAATATCATCTACCACTTTGTTGATGCTTTAATGGATGCAGATTTTAGAAAACAAACAAAAGCGTTTTCTGACTTTTTCTAGAACAATTTTATTTCTGAAATATTCCACTCCCGGTTTTGTAGTTTGTTTTAAATTCAAATAGTATAATATGAATTTTAGTGTCAACTTATCAATGATAAATATTAAAGGTATCTAGTGTAGTTTTAAGTTTACTTAAGTGCAGATTTGAAGAGACTTTAGTTGTCGTAATGGCCATATGCTAAAACTAACAGTTAGATAAACTTCGGTATTTTGTTATGTATTACAAATAGGCCGATGCCTATACAGCTGGAAGAATGATAGTCCCCGCGGGTATTTACCAACCCAGTATTCAGTACTTTTGTACTGTCCCGAAAACAAGTATTATTTGGAATCTTGCAAAATCTAAATTTTAGAACATTTTGTCTAAAACTAAGAAGTATCTCCTTCATTCATAGCTCTGGCCTTAGCTGATTTTGGCCTTTCATTTAGATCCTATTGGTTATTTGTTCTCTGTCTGCTTTTAAATTTTTTAGGAGGTGAGCTTCCAAATGATTTGTTTGATGTACACTGAAGAGAATAAGAATCAAGAATGTAATGAATGGGGGTAATAAAAAAAGTATTGTGAAGAGTAAGCACCTTAGGTATTTTCTTATTCATTACAAGGACGAAGCCTCTGCTGCTGGGCTGTGAGTCTCAAAGGATATACACCGACCTAGTAGTCATTACTTCAATGTTGACCCGAAAACCGATTTGATGTGAAATCTTGCAATATCTAAATTTTGAAAAAATGGTTTAAAACTTAAGAGTATCTCTCTCGAGCAAAGCTCTGTTCTTAGTGATTTTTATTTATCTAGATCCTATTGGCCATTTGTTCTCTCTCAGCTTTTACATATATGTCGGTTTGCGGTCTCGGAAATGTGTTGATCTTATCTGCACTTCGGAGACAGAAATTGTCGAAATGACCGTATACAGAAACTGAAGTTTAAAGTAACTTCGGTACTTTGTTTGTATGCCCGAGGTATCCATCAATCAAGTACTCGGTACTTCAGTGCTGACCCCAAAACTAATCTTTTTGGAATTTTTTATCATGTAAATTTTAGAAAATTTTGTTTATACATAATGAGTATCTCCCTCATGCATAGCTCTGTCCGTAGCTTATTTTTGCTTTCCAATAATATCCTATTAGATATTATTTCTCAGCTTTTACACACGTTTCGTTTTGAGATTTTCCAAACGGTTTGATTTGATCTTCACTGAAAAGACATAGGTTGTCCAAACGAAGAAACTAAAATTTACAGTAACTTCTGCACTTTGTTATTTATTTACTTTGGGTTTATAATTCTCATTACATAAATTACTTATAATTTTGAAGTGCATTGCATCAAGTTAAAACAATTACTAAATTATTACAGAAATAAATACTGTAAACCGGGAAATTTTTGCGCCGTCTTTATTTCGCGGTAGACAGACAGGATTTTAGTTCGCGCAGTTTTGAATTCGCACTGCAAAATTGTTGACCATTGACTTCAATAATGAACGAGTATATTCGCGCCGTTTTATTTTCGCGCTTCCATTCTAAACGCGAAAATCGCGAAAATAAAACTACCGCGAAAATTTTCCGGTTTACAGTAATAATACGTTTTCGGGAAATGATATAGGTTTATCGAGCAGTAGAAAATCTGCGCAATATTCATTGTTGAAACGGTAAGTGTATCCTTCCGTGTTCTAAGCACGCATGATTAAAATCAGCATTCAAAAACATTTAACCATTTACATGTTTGTGCAAGGTGAAATGTAAAGATAATGTACATCGACGTTGAATGAATAGTCCCTCCATAACTTTTCTATTGCTTGAAATTGGAATTTGAGTATCAAACAGAAATTCATTTTGATTAAAACAAAAATGCAAAAGGAATAAGACAAAAGGTTTACTAAATTATGAAAATGTTCTTACCTTTACAATATAATTTAAAATTTATAAGAGCATTTCATATCAGATTTTCATCAATTTTCATATGATTCTAACTTAATACGACATGAATGAGAAAAAACGAATCGAGAAAGACAACAGCTGTATAGAAATTAATTGACCATTACTGTCGAGCGTGTACTTTGTACAGTGATTTTTTGAACAGAGCAAAAACACTGTCCCAAAAGCTGCCTAGTCAGGGATTTGTTCAACCTATGTTAATTTCATCCCTCAAGAAATTCTATGACCGTCACCATAACATCATTGAAAGATATGACGTGTCAGTATCCCAAATGAAAGTGGACATTTTCAGCTAGATTTACGTCTTCCCGGATTTGACTACCGACTTTGACATTTTCCCGGATTGAATCACTCACAGTGTGACGGGTGCTGTTAACATAGCAGGACATGCTTACCTTTCCGGACCACCTGATGTCGCTCTCAGTTTTTAAGGGAGTTCACATTGTGAGTGCTTGAGTTTTTTGTGTTGTCTCGTATATCATTTTAGTTTTGTCTTCGTTAGTAATGGTGAATAAAAGGATATGGAGTAAATGCACATGAGACAAAGTCTCTACAAATACATGGTAAAAAACAAGCAAAGGAACAACGCTTTTATTGTTGTTCTTCATCTTGAAGTCACAATGAGGCCTTCAACAATGAGCTTTGCTTATACCTCATAGTAAGTTCAAGACGGCCCCTAGCACCGGTTTAAGCGGAATTCTTTGCTAATTGTCGAGCAACGCTACATCCATGTCTTTCTTGGTTATGGGTGCGGGATTGTCAACAAACATCAATTAAACGAGTTCGTTAGTAATGTTTGTGGAACTGATTCGTCCTTGTTAATGTTTGAATACTAAGGTTATTTCAAAAACATTTCAAATGCAACCATGGTACTGTTTGAGGGTTAGAGAAATAACACTTACCGTGGATTTTTATTGGTTATGTCTAAGGGTTAGAAAATGACATAAACCAATCAGCTACCTAACAGATCCTTCAAAATCATATTTTCCTCACTTGCAGTGTGACGGGTGCTGTTAACAGAGCAGGACATGCTTACCCTTCCGGAGCACCTGATGTCACTCCCAGTTTTACTGGAGTTCACACTGTGAGTGCCTTTGTTTTGAATGTTGTAATTTCTGTTTCTGTGCTTTGTACATGTTTAACGTCGTTGTTTTTTTTGTGTGTGTGTGTGTCTAACGTCATTGTTTTCTGTGTTCTCGTTTTGGCCGTATCTTTGGACTTCGATTTTTGTAAATTTCACTCCTTTGTTCCTTCGGTATTCTACTGCCGTTGTTTTTGAGCAACTCTGTCTTTATTATTATTTAATGTTTACCACAACACTGTTAAAGAAGCATTAATGAGAAAATTAAGATCAGAAATAATTTTTGATTTTTGGCTTCCATATTAGTGATATTTCTGACTTCAACGACCAAAATCTTTGTCCAGCTGAAAAACTTTTGCATCAAAGGTTTAGATATCAAAAAATGATAAAACGTCTTCTAAATTCAAATAATAAAATACCGAAGTTACCGTTAATTTATTTTCTGCAATCTGCTAAACTGGTTCGTCATGCGGGGCTCTTATACAACAGGGCATTTAACATCCAAACTTCTATGGAACTATCATTTACAAAGCGCATAAATTCAATAATTGTCCTTCTCTAATTCTTATGCTGTTCTCGTCAATTTCAAAGCATGGGAGATCAAAGTGTTCTCCAACATGTGGGTTAACATGATCTCGTGATTTGATTGGATATTGAAAAGGTCACGAACTTTTCTTCAAATAGCAGAATATACCTTAAACGAATATATTTCGAGTATAAATCAATGTAAAAAGTATTTACTCAAAGCATACATTGTTTATTTATCTTGAATCACCTATGATCGATTTGCCTTTGTTCATTTTCATGCAATGTAAATTTAATATCCAGTGACGTCACAGTATTGATTGTAGAGGCCCGCGACGGGGTACAAAACTAAAACACATGAAAATGCCATTAATTTTGGAATAAGAGAAATAAAATCTATCATTTTCAAGTCTTTGATTATCATAGTTCTACTGTCTCAAGGTTAAACATAAAAGTTCTCGCGAAAGCTCGAACTTTGAAAGTTTAACCCTTTCGACAGTAGAACTATGACAATCAACGACTTGAAAGGATAGATTCTATATTTCCAAACTTAGTGATCCGTTGAATAAACTTATTCATAAAGGATATGAATACAGTATTGTTGTTAAATCTTTACTGATTTTAATGACAAAAATATTGATCAACTCCTAAATGCTTTATACCGTAACTAAATTGAAATAATTTTTCCTATTTGTAGTATTTGGTATTGCATCTAACAATATCACGTTCTTCTTTCATAACTATTAATGTTGTTATACGAAATCTGTTTAGGTATCATACCACCATTGATTTTTCCCTATTTGTCTTTGTTAAATTGGTAATGTTTTGAGAATCATAGCACATTTACTGTCGTTTCAAATAAAGCGAAACTTCTTATTATGTTAATTAAACTTCTCATATGTTAATTAATTAGATATATTATGAGCCTCCACAAAATTTTGAGGACAACTTTCATCTTAGACAATGCCCTCCACCGGAAGTATACTACAATCAAACATCAACTTTCACTTTCACTGCCAACCCGTGAAATGGTCATGTCATTGTTTTAACCAAAAAAAAATATTACAACTGATAGGAATGAAATAAAGATTTTTTGGGGTACCTAAGATGTTCAGCTTTCATACAGTATGCAGGTTAATTACATTGGATACAGAACTATTTCAATCATCCCATAGAAATATCCATACTTCATTGATAAGTACTATTTTAACACATTACCTTTGGCGGAGAATTTCCTTTTTCAATTGAAGTTTCATATGTTAGTATTCTATGAAAAGATAGGGAGTAAATGAACAAGAGACCATAACTCATATGTTAACTCCAACTTCAATAATTTTAATGAGCTGTATGGCCATTTCGGAAATTAAGTCCTCATCAGCAGCACTAGAACCCATACATAGGAAATCCATAATTTCAAAAAATGTTTAAAATGCATAAAAACAAACGAAATCCAAATAATCAGTAATATCAAATATAGCTAAGGACAAAACTACGATGGAGGGAGTTAAACCTAGGCTTGATGTCATATTCAACGGAAATTATGTCCTTAGCTAGCTGTCAGTAACTGCGAGCATTTATCAGGACAGTGTCTTCATGATTTATGTACTTCATTATTATATTGTAAAGGCACTCGTCTTGATAAGTTTTACGTTTTTGTAGTTTGAATTTCATTGCGAGCCCTTTGTGTATTTATTTTTAGCCATTCATCACATATAGAGGATAGGTTTGGGTCCAAGAAAACGAATGTTACCCCGACGCAATTTTTGCGCCCGTCCCTAGTCAGGAATATGTTGGTCATTGTCTTCTTATAGAATTTAAGTTTCTTGATATTGGGGTTATTTGATTTGGTTTGTTTCAATTGATTTATTCACTTTTTTTACTTTGTGGGTTCATTTAGGGCTTGCTTTATGGTGTGAGGTTCCTCAATGTGTTGACCCCTAAATGCTTTGTTTTTGGCCTTTTAAACCTGGAGGTGGGGGTGTTGTCTCCTCGGCATTTACCCCGTTTCCATTTTTTCATATAGATCCCATCCTCTTTATTATACATTGAAACATGGAATGCATGGATAACCCAAACGATGAGAGATTATTTCAAACAGGAACGAACATCTTTGTGCATCGGGGGTCACCGTGCTTGTTTTTGAAATAACTGATATCAAAATAATCAAATATTTCTAATGAATATATAGGGAAAAACAGGTATATTGTTGATTTCTTTAAAACTATTCCACAGATAATTTTTACTTTAGTCATGTGTTAGTCCTTTGAACATACTTTCGAAAAATATAAAGAAAAATGGGGGTCACCGGTTTTGTTTTCCATGTTATTTGTAAAATGTGAATTTTCATTGTGATATCTATGTTAAATATTTTTATCAGATTATCTCCCTTTTACAAAAATTGTCTTCCAATTTATTTAATCATCAAGTTACCATACCTCGTTTAATTAGATAAAGACATGTGAAATCAAGTCCATGTAGGTCATTTGCATTTAGTATTATGGATATAATATTGATTGATTCATTACAAATAAAAACATTTGCCTATTTAAAAAGCAGTTAATACCATAACAGCATTAATAACAAATTCAAAATGGCGGAAGCCTACCGATCTACCTTAAATGCAACAGAACTTGAAAAGTTGTTTTTTTTTCATTTATCGAGGTTAAGCTCGGGTTAACTCAATGGGCACATCTTTTAACTTAGTCCTTAATCGTCGCGACGATGCAAACGTGCAAAAGTCCCTGGCATTTAGGTCTATCCGAATATCTTCTCGGCAGACCTTATTGTATTTTTTGTGTAATTGGAAAACATTTTGTAAAAAAAGTTTTCTCTGTCAATTAGTTTAGGACACTAGTGCTTTTGTCAGGCAACGAATGACAATGATTTTAATAGCCCTTTTGCCATGATTTTAAGTTTGTTGACGATCTCGCAGCCATAATTAAATAAGACACTGTTCAACAACTAGCAATGCCTTCCTCTCTAACCGGTACTAGGGACCGTCTTTAGCTTACTATGAGGTATGGCCAAAGATCATTGTTGAAGCAGGCTTCATGGTGACTTCAAGATGAAAAACAACAGTAAAAGCGATGTTCCATTGCTTGGTTTTACCATGTATTTGTAGAGATTTTGTTTCATGTGCATTTACTATGTTTTTCATTGTTAATTCTAAGGTCATGACGGAAATTCGCAACATCGTATTTATAGTATTTCGAGTTGTCGAGTTGTCCCTGAAAGAATTTGAGTTTCCTGTCGTAGAGACCTTATACTTACATATTAAGTTAGTAAATGATAAAGAGTTTGTAAGGTTATGATGATCTTTGACCATGTTATTGCTTAACTAGGAAAGTCATAGCTGATGGCTGATAACATGTAAAGAAAAAAAATCAATGTCACAAGACTCGTTTGTAGTTTCAAATCAGTATTTATAATATCAAACCTTGACAATTTACGGTTTCCGTTTACCTTATATACTCCAAAACTGTAAGCTGCAAAGAAATGAGACGTTTACTTTTAAACTTAGATGGTACATGGTACATTCAAATATGCCAAGGTCAAAAGTCACAAATGACCTTGACGTTTGACCTCAATCCTTTTTATCATCTCATTAATGAAAAAAGGTAATACAAGTAGATATAGCTGATCATAATATGTTATGAGCAAATTTAAGGATTCATCGGGTTCATAACTCAAACATTAAGGTCAAGGTCTAAGGTCAGTATTATTAGAAACAGTGGTATGTTACAGAAATATTTTTTGAAACCAAATCAAAAAAGAATTGCTGTGTTGTAAATAGAAAATAGATGACATTGACAACACAACGCAACTTGGAAGTTTTTTTTTTTTCTAAATTTAACACAAGAAATAATTGATAAGAACTTTTGTTTATATGTTTGACCTCAAATTACAATAATACCAAATTTGCAACATGTTTTCATGATGGAATCTATTGACAGATTTTGAATAATGTTCTAGGAACAATTTACTTTTTAAATTTTATTTGTTATATTGTCATTTTCCTAGGTTTATTTTTATTCTCTTATTTCTTATTTTCATGAAAACTACTGGTTCCTGTGACACTTTAATCGCTCGACTGGCTAAAAAAATCTCAGTCTGAATAAGAGGCATTAAAAGAGTTGCTTCTTTGCTGGTATTCTGCAATATACACTTTTTAATATTAAATAGGGGTCAAAATTCAGTCTCATGCAATCATTAGAAAGGGTCTCTAATATAAGATTAAGTCCCTTGAGGAAAAGGTTTCAGCTTAAAATGTGATTCAAAATTCAAATATTTTACTTACTTTGGGTTGAACATTTCTTTTCACTGTTAACGACCTTTCAATAACAATTGTTGTTGAGTTGATAACGGATATTACCGCAATGGAAGGGGTTTGGTGTGTCATAAAACCAATTTACCCAACCATTTCTTTTGAAATGCCTGTAGCATGTCATCACCATTGCGGTTTACAATTTTTGTGGTGCTTTGTCTTTTTGTCCCCTAGATTGGCTCTTGACAATTCTATTTGGTAATATCGTTATTACCCTCATTATAAAATGGTGAATGAAAGGATATGGAGTAAATGCACAAAAGACAAAGTCTCTACAAATACATGGAAAAACAAGCAAAGGAACAACGCTTTTATTGTTGTTCTTCATCTTGAAGTCACAGTCTTTCAACTCCTGCAAAAATGCAAAAAGTTTGCCAATGGGAATTTTCTAAAACATTACCTTTTCGGGGCCATTTAGGGCTTACTATATGGTGTGAGGTTCCTCACTATGTTGAAGACCAAATGGTGACCCCTAGATGTTTTGTTTTTGGTCGTTTTAACCTGGATATGGGATGTTGTCTCCTTGAAATTTACCCCATTTCCTTTCTTTTTCATATTAATCAAAATCGAAGCCCAAGCATTACGCACATCTTTATATATGCACAACTATCCGATAAACAAATTCTTTTTTACCTAAAAATGAGTAGTAGGAGTTATCCAAAAAAATGGTAAATTCTATAATCAATATTTGGCATAGCAATGACTAACTTCATCAAATGATTATTTCTCTATTTCTCTAAAACATTATGTAACAGCTTTTACATTTTAATACATATACAATAAATATATATAACCAATCTGCAAAAAAAAATCCAATTTATAAGTACTTTGGATTCATGACAAATGAATTGTCCTATAGTAGGGTGCCAAATGCCCAAAAAGATGCTTAGTTTTCGAGTTGAGATTAACGGAATAACACACGGCTATTTTTGTTTTATAGGATAGAACAACTATATTATTTTTTTATATAAGCTGTCGTAAAAAGTTTTTATGGTGACGATTTCTGTAATTTCTCATTTTTAAGGGGTACCCTACAGCAGAGTGTTAGGTATAGTATCTTCAAAATTATGGAAATTGAGGGGGGGGGTCTATGATATCCTGATAAAAAGCTATTTATGTGAAAGCACAGACCTGAAATATTTCTTTGAAACTTCTTTTTTGACTACTTTTGATTATGGCTTTCCATACTATTTAATTCTAATGCTGCTGATGAGAGGTTACTCCTTGAAACACGTGTACAGCATAACGAAATTTACTGGGTTTTTTTCAGCAAGTATTTTAGTATTATATAAGTAATCTATCATTGATTTCTGTAATTTGTCGTGGTAAATTTTGGAATTAAATGGACCCTAAATGAACATAATATAATAATGTTTTGGGTAAGTTTCCTTGGTTCTAGGAATTTTCATATTGAGTATGTGTTTTAGGGGACTTGTCTTCAGTCATACCAAAAATAAAAAAGTGATTCATTTTTGTCAAGGTTTTGTTAAATTTTAAAGACGTGAGACTTAAAATCACATTTAAGGTTTTTTTTTAGACCATAGTTTCTATAAAAACTAGAAATTATGGTTCATTTGAAGTAAAAGCGCCATTTACATATCATTGCAGGTGTAAATATTTAAAATGACAGACGTTAAAAGCAAAATCTAACTTTGAAACTTATTTAATAACGATAATTGACAAACCATTATAAAATAAAACAATGAGGTGCCCGTATCAATTTTACGCCATTTTTTCAAATTTTGTTACGGGTTTGTTGATAAAATCTAGGCAACTTTTAGTTGCATGAGATTTTTCTGAATTTTGGGAACTGACTTTTAACCCCATTTTTAATAAAATGTGACTAAAATCGATCACTACGACATTGTAATTTCGATGCGCCATGGTCTCCTCTTTTCAAAGATGTATTAAGCAGTTGTATGTGATTTCGTTAACCAAAATTCGAAAAATCGTTGCTCGGGTAACCTACTACTATAAGCAATATTATGCATACATTTGCAGTACATGTAAAATTTTCTAAAATATATAAAAAAATCAAATCCAAGTAGAATGTACATCTTTGATGTATAAATAATCAACTTGCAAAACCAAAAGTTATCCGGACAAATGATGTACCCTATACGCATGTTCAATGAAAATGACAGTTCAACAACGTGTCTTTTTCTAAAACATTATAAAAAATCAAAATCCAAGTTGCATGCACATCTCTGATATATGCACAATCGACCTCAAAACAAAGAATTCATATCATAAAAACTGATGGAGGTTTTATCCGAGCAAATGATGTACCCACTTAGTGATGACAGACGGACTTATCAAAACTATTTACCAACCGCAACTTAGTTGGTCGAAGCAAAATTAATGTCCAAAGTAGTTAATATTGCTCCATATGTTTCCACTAGATATTTAAGCAATCGGTCATCCTATAAGTATTTCATATTGCATCCCCAAGACTATTATGTGGGCATCGCTTATTTCTAGAATAAAAGCAAATCTTCGATCCATACCGAAAACATTTTTTTCGTTGGCTAGGTTACCTCAAAATCTGATCAAATCGGTAATGTGAACAATGTCCCGGGTTTCTATCGTTGTTTACGTTTCCTGTTTACTTTTCTGGCAGATTGTGGCATATAATTGTACATGGTTCCTTTATATTTTTATTTAATACAGCAAAGGAAAAGGCTTTAATCGTTAGTTTCGTTCATCGTAAAGTCTTACAAAACAAAGAGACCTTCATTGATAATAAGTTTGTTAAAATAATATGCTATAGAGGGGAACACTGCCCGAAAGAAATTTATTTTTTGAGTTTTGTTAACGGAATCACACACGACTAATGTTTGCTTAAAAGGCTGGGCCAACAATTTAAGTTTGAATTTTAGATGTCCATGGTCACGAGTTAAGGGAACCCTATAGCAGAGCTTTTGATATGGTATGTTTAAAATTATAGAAATGAGTAGGCCGATAACAAGCTATTAACGTGAAAGTCAAGATCTGAAAAATCTTTTTGAAACCTAGAATGAAAGTTACTATTTATTGATTTTTATAATTTGTTTGGATAACTTTAGGAAAAGGAGTCTTAGCCTTAAGACATTTTCATTGCATTTGAAATTACTTCGCTCCGTTTTTAAAATTATTTAATTTGAAAGGGAATGCAATTGTCAAATGCAAATGTTTTCCAAAAGTATAAGTGAAATGTTGGCCGACAGAGAAATTAACAAATAAAAACACAAAATTTGAGTAACAGCTTTTAAATTTCAAGTTGTTATGTCGATATTTTGATATCGTATAAAGCGAGATAATTCATTCTAACTGTTGTCCGTTGGGGTAATATAAAAATTACCGAAAAGAATCCCCAAGAGTCGATATTAAACGGACAAAACATGTGCAAAACCACTGTACAAAACTTCCAACAGCAATGGTCCTGACTTGGTACCGGTATTTCAAAAGAAAGCGTAGGTTTAACCTGTTTTGATTGCGCGCCAAATTTCCCATTCAATTGTGCTTATGTCCGGTAGTAATTCAACAGCAATACAATTGAAAGGTCGCGATTGTAGACAGTGAAATGAATGTTCATCTCAGTACTAAGTAAAAAATGAAAGTGACTTCATTGACTTAGTCTTGTCAAATTACATGATTGTGTTGCAAATCTTAATATTACTGGTAGTTTGAATTGTCATCTACACGTTAATGTTTTCACATTTAAAATGACATTTCGTTATCAAGTTAGAAAAAATACTCAGATTTTTGCCCTGTGTTAGTGGTTCTACCAAGTTTTTGTCGGTAGCTGTTTTAGGGGAAAGCTGGCTTCAGTCATACCAAAAACAAAAATATGATTCAATTTCTGAAACAAACTATGGAACTTGTTAAATAAAGACAAGTATCACATCTTTATAAAAAGTAAAACAAGATTTTACATTACTTATTTTCAAATCAAATCTACTTGCAGGTTTTTCGTGAAATATGGGCAAATTGTAGTTGCATGAGATTTGTTTAATTTTTGGAATTTACCTAACTCATTGTAAATAAAATGTGACAAAAGTCTTATTACTTCGACTATGTTAGTTCCATGCATCAGGGTCTTACCTGTCCAAAGATGCATAACGCTTGTATGTGTGGTCCCTTTCTCCCAAAAATTAAAAAAAAAGGTTCCTTGGACACCCTACTGCTAGTAGTTATTTTAAGACAGTACCTACATACTATCGATTTAAGCCGAATATTTCACTAGATGTCTTTGAACTTGAAAATTGCTACGTTGTTCCGTTCGATTTTAAAAGAAGCAAATATTTCATTAACAAAGAGTTTTTTTACATTATTACAGAAGGACATTACGAGTTTTTCCTCAATGAGTGGAAAATGGTGGGAACAGATATTGAATATTGAAAACTGCCATATAAATTGGGATATGGAAGTAATTTCATAGTCTTTCTTGATTCCTCAAAATGGACGATTTCAATTAAAAATTATAAATTTCCCTAATATGGACAGTAATATTTCATCATCTCCTGCTTACGGAGTGTATGTTTCACAGTTGATTAGTTACGCGAGAGCTAGCACAAATTATACAGACTTTCTCATTAGACATAGTTATCTCCGTGACCGCCTTTTTAATCAAGACTTCGAAAAATTCCCTCTCATACTTTCTTTAATAGAAAAATTCACTTGTGGAAAAATTTGAAGTTTAGATCCGAACTCTGATTCAACATTTTTTTCACTTAGTATTGGGATGATCTTTTCTTTTATCTTTCTACGACCTTTCAATAGTAATTGCTGTTGAGTTTATACCGGACACTAATGTAATGGAAGGGAGGTTTGTCGCGCTATAAAACCCGTTCAACACACCATTTCTTTCGAAGTCAAGATCATTGCGGTCGACTATTTTCCCGATTTGATTTGTCTTTTTATCTCATGGACTTTGGCTCTTGACAACTCTGTTCCGTAATTTTGTAATTACCCTCATTTACTCATATTTGTTTAGAGATGCCTTGCGTTATGCGCGTATTGCTTTTTATGAAACCAGAAAAGAATTTGAGGTCATATCATGGTATATAGTAGGGTGTCCACGCAGCGATTTTTTCGAATTTGGTTTAACGGAATCACACACACCTGCATTATACCATCTTTGGAAAGAGTAGACAATGGCGCTTCGAAATAACAATATCGAAGTGATCAACTTAAGTCACAGTTTAATTAAAGATGGGGTGAAAGGTCAATTCCTTAAATAAGAAAAAAAATTGCATTCAACGAAAAGTTTCATTTTACCAACCTTTAACAAAATTTGTAAAGAGTAGTGCTAAATTTATACACGAAGTTCACTGGTTTCCTTTTTATAATACTTTGTCATTTATCTTATCAAACAATTAAGTTTCACGCTTAGCATTGTTTTTTTCAGGCGTGTAATTTTTAATATTTGCACCTGAAATAAATAGATGCTTTCAATTATTATGATTAGTAATTTCTAGTGTGTTTTTTTTTCTAAATAATTGTTTAAAGAAACATTGAATTTAATTTTAGGGCCTTATTTCGCAAACTGAATAAACCTCGAGAAAATAAATCATGTTTTTGTTTTTGGTATCCCATCAAAACAACAACTGACATAAAACTAGGTAAAACCAATCAAACTGTACCTGAACCCTATTATCTAAATTGATAGCAGAGTGTCATTTTCAATGTGGAAATATTTACAAGTACATAAAAATTGAAGATAAGTTTAGGGCAATTTGAAATTTTAAACAGATATTCGAGTGATTTGACCAAACTTGGGTCTATACATATGGACCTGAGTTATCTCGCGTCGTACTGTTTCAACATTTATCAAAATTTCAGATCATTAAGTGCTTTATTTGTTGATTCCAATGACTTTTCGAACATATGTACATTTGAAAGTTTTTTTTCTATTTAAATTAAAATATTTCAAAAAATGGGCGTAGTAATTTCGCATTCAACTAAAATTCAGAGCCTCTTTAATTTATTCCAAAAGACCGTAAAATTAAAAAAAAATCGATGAAGAATAAGTAACATTCTTAGTTTCAAAACATATGTCAGGTCTGGACTTTTTGAATAGCTTTTTATTAGGATATAATCAACTCTTACTTATTTCTATAATTTTTAAGAAACCATATATAGAGCTATGCCGTAGGGTAACCCTTAAAATTAGAAATTATAGAAATCGTGACCATGGGATATTTCTACGACAGTTAAAAATATGAAATTCAATAGTTGTTCTAGCCTATAAAATATGCATTTATCCACGTGTTATTCTGTTAACCGAAACTCACAAACTAAGCATTTTTCGACATTGGGCACCCTACTAATAGTTCAATCTACGTCAACGTTGTCGTCACCGTCTGTTGCTTTTGATCAGAAACTCTAGTACCAATTAATCAATCATTAAGAAATTTGTATATAATGTCCTTTATTACAAACGAAAGGTTGCGATTTGTTTTGGCTATTGTGGTCCTGTCAGTATCTTAAAAGGATGACCCTTTAAAATACGGAAAAGGCCATAGGTGTTTCTATGTATTTTGCTGTAGAATATTTAATATTTATTGGATTTGATGGAGTGAGGACATTGCCAATCTAAAGATTGTGAAACTCAGATTTTGATGCAGTTTTTTGCACTTAATTTGTTATAAAAATGAAATATCGCTTTACAATTAAATAAATTTTTGATACCTCGTTTCCTTTCCAAGCCGAAAACGGACTAAGTCTGAAAATTGCATTAATTTTAGCTCACCTGGCTATAGCCAGGGTGAGCTTTTGCTATCACTTGGCGTCCGCGGTCTGTCCGTCGTAAGCTTTTATTCAAAAATCTTCTCCTCTGAAACTACTGGACTATTATAAATCAAACTTTGCCTGGATCATCACCAGGGTATGCAGTTTTAAAATTATGTTCGGTTAGTCCCAGGACCAAGCAACTTGTCATGTGTTACTAAAAATAGAACATAGGGATAAATAATGTTTTTGGCAAATTAAAAAAATCTCACTGAGAAAAATGGTCAGTATGACAAGATCTACCTCCCCTGCAATTTTGAACAAATCTGCTGACCTATTTTAGACTGCAGTTTTTCCGTATGATTTTCACAATTTTGATTATTTTGTTTTATTAAAAAAATGTAACAGATAGAGATTACGTTAAAATTGCAACTATGTGAAGCATGTCAAGATCTACCAACATGGCAATTTTGAAAAATCAATATACCCACATAGGAATTATTGCCTTTTATTGGACAAATATTTCGTGATTTTATACATTTCGTCTTATATTTCAAAAGGAGTTTGAGATTGAAGTAAAGTTTAAACTGCGAAAATCGTCAGCATATTAAGATCTATCCAGAATATGAAGAACTACCCACATAACAATTTTGAAGAAAATGGGAATACTCATAAAGGAGTAATTGCCCTTTCTTGGTCAAATTGTAGGTGATTTTATAAATTTTGACATATTATATATCAAAAACGCTTTCAGATAGACGTCAAGTTGAAATTGCAAAAATGTTCATCATGTCAAGGACTACATTTTATTGATCATTGTCAAGCTGTCCGACCTTATCCAAGAAGGCTGCAAGCTGGGAACTTTTTTTATATTGCACCGTATGGGAAACATGTTCAAATGTCTTCTTCTCTAAAACTACTGGGCCAATTGAAACTTGGCCACAATGGTCCTTAGCTAGTCCCCTTTGAAATGTCCCGCAAGTCTACATTACACGGGGGTTAGCGAGGAACCTAGCATAACACAGGGACCCAATGCGAAATGCATTCAAAGATCTTCTTTGAAACAACTAAGCCAATTGGAACCAAACTTGGTCGCAATAGTCCTTCGGTGTCCTCTTCAAATCACTAAATACCGAAGTTACTGTGAATTTACTTTCTCCATATGCGCATTTCGACAACTTATGTCTCATCAGTGCAGATAAAATCTAAAAGTGTCTGATTTTTATGATCGTACCTCACCCAAAACGGCTGTCGGCAGGAAACACTGTTAAATATAGGTACTCTATGGGAAATTACCGAGCCAGTTGCTACCAAACTTTTTCACAATAGTCCTTGGATGGTCCCCTTTAGAGGTGATGATTTTTATGTTCCGACCTCATCCAGGAAGGCAGCCGGCTCAGAACATAATTTAACATAGGGACGCCATGGGAAATGCATTAAAAGATTTTCTGCTCTGAAACTATCAAGCCAATTGGAACCAAACTTTGTCACAAAAGTCCTTGGGTAGTTCACTTCCAAGCTTGCCATTTTAATGTTCGTACCACATCCAAGATGGCTACCTGCGGGGAACATAGTTTAACAGTGACCTACTGGAAATGCAAACTTATTCACAATAGTGGCTGTCGGTCCCCTTCAAAGTTGTGATTTTTTTTCTGTTGATACTTCATCCAAGATGGTCGCTAGCCCGGAACATAGCTTAACATAGGGACCCCTATGGGAAATGTCTTCAAAGATCTCTTCTGAAATTACTGAGAAACCAAAGATGGTCCTTGGGTGGTTTTCTTCAAAAGCTTTTCATGTTCACACCTCATCCAAAATTACCACCAGCGGGGAACATTCTTTATCATATGGGAAATACATTCATGCTGCTGATGAGGAATAAATTTCCGAAATGGACATACAGCTCATTAAAATTATTGCAGTTGGAGTTAACATATGTGTTATGGTCTCATGTTCATTTACTCCATATCCTTTCGTAAAATAT